>PVLD010004687.1:109616-122365 GCA_004027595.1 Dinomys branickii | reverse complement strand
TATTAATCTAATATCCTGTCATCGATTATTGCTTAGCATTAAGTGATATAATACAATAGTCGAACCATGTTAGCCCTCCTGCACATATGTATATTCATATATATTCCTATATACATACATACATTTTTGTCTTTTTCTTTTCTCCTTTCCTTCGTCCCATCTGTTCTCTGTTTTTGAACAGATTTCCTTCATGACTCTTCTTTTTTTTTTTTTTTTTTGCGGTACTGGGGATCGAACTCAGGACCCTGCGCTTGCTAGGCAAGCGCTTATTCCACTGAGCTATATCCCCAGCCCCTCCTTCATGACTCTTAGTTTATATTCCCACCCTCGGGTTCTTACACCAGTGATTGTTTCTTCTCTGTCTCCATTAAACTGCTGCAAGTTCCCATCATTAAAATGCTGCAAGAAGTGCACCCAACTCATCTCCATATCATCCAGAGCAAAGCACGTGCTCAGAAGATGTGTATTGGGTATGGTTGTTTTTAAAAAGCAATAAATGAGCACATGAATAAATAAACTGAAAAAGAAGGAAGGATTCTAGAAACGTGAGACTAGGGCAAGAGGGACGAAGAGGTCAGGAAAGGCACCAGGAGAAAAGTACAGGCACTCGTTACCCCTTTTGTTGGTGACAACAGATGGGACATAAAATATTCAGAAGGAGAGTGCATCACCCTGTGTGAGAAATTTCTAATATGCCTAAAAGGGGGCTCATGACCGCTCTCAGCCTGCCGTGTCAGGTTGCAGGGCCCAGGGGAATCTAAGTTGTTAGCTACAAAAATAAACCCCAGCCAGAAGAGGCCCCTGTTGACACCTACTTCCCAGGGATCCAGAGCAGCTGGTGCCTTTGGTTGTTAATTATTTATTTTACCACCATGCGGGGAACTGCCCTGACACTGAACCAGTCTTCCTGGGAACTGCCTCCTCCCTTGCCCATCCAGACTGTTCCTGTTTCCCAGAAATCCTGCTGGTAATTCTGGACAAGGAGATTTTGTTTTGGGGCCACATTTGTGCAAAGCACAACCCACTTTCCTGCCCTGTGTGTACATAGCATCCCAGACACTCTATCTTTGACAACTGGGCTACTACTAAGTGACAGGTTAGGCCCAATAAGAACATACACAGGGCTCCCATCTAGCAGCAGGGAAACATCATGTTCTCTGAAATTCAGACGGACTAGCATGAAGATAGTCTTATTATATAACACAAGAAACCTTGGAACTCAAGTCACCGTATAAATACAGTATCAATATTATTATTGCGCTTTTCCTCTGTTCTCGCATTATGGCTTGGCTACGGAACAGACATCCTCTTTTGCGTGTCTTGCAGGGATTTCTCAGTTTAGCTGGTTGGGCTCTCTGCCTACCGCTCAATTTGCTGTCTTCTCCACGCTCCTTTCTCAGTCACTGTGCCGGCCCTGCTGAGAGTAGTCGGCATGTGACCTACAAACAATAGTTGCTTTGACTCAAAAGGAGCCCATTGTTGGCTGCCAAGGGATGAACACCTTCTGTCTTCAAACTCTGATCTGAAACATAATGATGAAACTAACGGAAGGGAGAGGGGCCATAAGCCGAAGGGCTCATGTAGACAAGGGACTGGCAAGGACCATTCTTGGCCATGATTATTTTTGAGTAAAACTAGTACACAAAGCCACTCTGCACAAAGAGATAGAAAAGTGGTTGATTCATCCCAGAAAGAAGAAATCCGAAACCATGGAGCCCCAGAGAAAGTAAGTAAGACAGAAAGCATAACATCTTGAGACCTGGCCTTACTTCCCTGCTGTGGGTCCACAGAGTTTCCTGATACGCAATGAACCCTTTTCCTATGAGCTAACTGGGGTAGGCTTCTATTTCATGAACCAAATGATGCATGACTCAGGCTAAAGAAACCAGACTTTTTTGAAAGGAGAGTGCTTACTATGTTCTCTGTCCTATGCACATGGCAGATATTTACTATTTCAATTTTTGTTTACCCCTCGAAACAATTCTATGTAGCAGATATATTTACCTTATTTTAGTAGACACAGAATAGTGAAATAATTTGTCTATGGTTATATAATCAAGGATTAAAAAAGCAAACAAACCCTGAAATTCCAGCCAGGTCTATCTATTGACTCCACAGCCAATACCCTCCCTCAATATTGCACTGCCTCTTCCAGGTAAAGTCCCAGGGCAGCTCTCTCCTGCACATTGTGTTTGACAAGGGAGAAAAGGCAGAAGTTGGCTGCAAGAATAGCTTATGCTGGTTTTGTGACCTGTGGTTGCTGCTAGCATTTGGACATAAAACACCCCTAAGGATCCATGTACTAAAGGCGTGGTCCTTAGCCCATGGCACAATTGAAATGTAAAATCTTTAAGAAGTGGGCAGCCTATGGTGATGCATGTCTACAATCCCAGCAGTCGGAGGGCTGAGACAGGAGGATTGCTGTGAGTTTGAAGCCAGCCTGGGCTATAGCAAGACCCTGTCTCAAAAAAAAAAATCTTTAGGACTTACTGGAAAGAAGTTAGGTCAGTAGGGGCAGGCCCTACAAGGAGACATGGGACTGGCTTCTTCTTGTTTCTCTTTTGCTTGCTGTGTTCCTACTATGATTCACTGCCTCACCATGATCTACTATTACTCTAAAGGCAACAGGACCATGTGATCATAGACTGCAACTTCCGATACTGTGAGCCAAAACCAACCTTTCCTCCTTAAGTCAATTATCTCAGGTATTTTATCATAGTAACACAAAGCTGACCAACAACTATATGATCTTACTGTTCCTAGATTGTTTCCTGTTTCCCTGATCTTCCCACAGATATTTTGAGGGCAAGACTACTCCTTTGGAGTATTCCCCAAAGGGGAAGAGTGCCCACTGGTATGAGAAAGGCGAAGTGCCTGTCTAGCTTTGGCCAGCTTGTTGAGGAGGAGCGTGTGAGAGCTGCCTCCTCCACACTGTGCCAAACCCTGAGGTAGCCAGGTGGAGTAAGAAGGCCACGTCTAAACCTGTCTCTGCTGTGACCTTGGAACAACCACTGTGAGGCTCCTTTTTCCTCATTTGTAAAACACGGCAGGACTAAATGAAGTCAGGGTTTCCCAAAGTGGGCCATTTCCCATTCTCATGGGTCATGAAATAATTTTAGTCCATGAAACAGCCTTAAATGGCACCAAATCACAGTCATTTGCAACAACATGGGTGGAACTCAAAAGCACTATATGGAGTGAAATTATTCCCAAACAGAAAGATAAATAGCACATATTCTCACTGACTTGTGGAAGCTAGAAAGTTGATCTCAAAGAAATAGAGCCTAGAATAGTGGTTGCTGCTATTCTAGGGAGAGTATGAGGGAGGGATGGGGAGAAGATGGTTAACAGGTACAGGCACGCAGCTAGGAGAAATAATTTCTGGTGTTCTGCATCAAAGGAGGATAACCATGGTTGACAATTAATTGCATATTTCAAAAACAGCTAGTAGAGACAATTTTATATAAATTGCACAATCTATATACATAAATTATAACTATATATTGAGAGGAAAGAGGGAAAGAAACAGAGGGGAAAGGAGAAGGAAAAGGAGAAAGAGGGAGGGAGTAAGAGAGAGAAGAGAGGATGGAGGACAGAGGAGAGAGGGAAAGAGAGAGACAGCCTATTGGTTCTGGAGAATGCTGTTCAATTTCAGAGTCTTTCATTCAGCGTCCCACAACTCCTGTCTTAACTTCTGTAACCCTCAAGGATTCAGATGGAACAGTGGGCCCTTGACTTATGAACTCGACTCATTCCCAAGGGCTGGTTGTAACTCTAGCTGTCAACTGAAGGCTCAGGGTCCTACACAGCCTTCAACATCTCTCTCCTGTGTAAAGCAGACCTCAGTGTCCTTAGAGAGACATTAGCTCAGCATTTTTCAATTAACCCCATGCTTTCGGGAAAGGATGTTGTGATGTTTCTCCCAGAACTCTTTCAGGGTTAAATATGTGTCTGAGACCCTCTGGAAGCACAAGTGGCTGGCATTCAGGTCATAACTCAAGTCTTTGGTCCTAAGTTAAGACTAAAATTCCGGTCATAACCCAAGTTGCTCGCATGTCAGGCTAGTCATAACTCTAGAGCCCCACTGTACCTAATTCACCTGTTTTATCTCTCAATGCCTAATATAGCGCTTCTACTATTGTTGGATAAATGAATATCATCCTAAGTGAAATGAACTTGGAAAGTTAAATATAGCATGAAAGCTTGACACATTACCTTGCAATTGAATTTGAAATATAAGTGATAAATTATTCATGGAAAACACCAAAAAGTAATTTTTAAAAAGTGGTCTACAATATATGCAATCTGCTTAGCCATGGTTCATTAGCTCTGTGTCCTATAGGATCACCTGGAGAATGTTAAGATAACACCAGGCCTAGTCCCAACCCAGCCCACTTAAAGGAAAAGTTTAGCACCAGTCTTCCAGGTAGTTCTGATGTGCAGTCAGAGATGAAAACTGCAGGGTATAGGGCATAACAGCTGAGTTAGCCTTGGTTTGTGTGCAGGAGTGAACGTCTGTTGATACAGAGACTTCAGCTGATCTTATCTGTACAAAGGCAGTGCAGGCATAAATAGTTTTGCAAAATAATATCAACAGCTAGTTTATCAAGCACATACTTCTTTAAAGTCTTTCTGGAACCCTATGAAGTAAACATTTTTTACTGGCTCCATACTATGAATGATAAATCTGAGACTCAGAAGTACTGTAATTTACTCAGATAAGTAAGGAAAGTTGTCAAGATATAAAGAGGTGCACCCAGGTACTTGGGCTTCAGTGTAAGATGGAAAGTGACTTGGGGCGCAGTGACTTGTGAGTTCATGCGCTGGTGTGTGTGTTGGGGATGTGAGGTGCACTGTGTATGTGCAAAAACAACAGGCATCTGTAATACAAAACATGAGAAGGGGAGCCAGGGACATGGTACCAGTCTAGGTTTAAGGAAAAAAAATGTCAGTAAGGGACTCTTGAGAGAGGGCAGAGTTACAGGGTTCTAACACTGAATGAATTATGCTGACTTGTGTTTTTTTCTGTCTTATAACTGCCTTATGGTAATCAACAGGTTTCAGCTAAGTTAAGGGGCTCTTGGGAAAGTATCCACACGGAGTTTGGACAGCAAAGAGGTGCTGGGTTGTCTACATAGTCCTTCCCTGAGGCCAGAATCCAGTAGCCAAGTAAAGGCAGAGGGAGGAGCCCAGCAACATGAGGATGAGCACAGGGCAGCATGAGGCAGAAAGATTTCTGAGAATCAATCCTTTTCCCAAGATATAACAGAAGGAGCAGCCTCTGGTTTGAGGGCAGGCTGGACCCTGGCATCCAGAGACAGTGACCATCCAAGAGGCCTCCTGTATGTACCACTGTTATGGATACACACAGACAAGATGAAGCTAGGAACATCAATCTTAGACTCCCACTGCATGCACAGACTGCTCACACAGCAGGGGAAGCGACCTCTCCAGTTTGGCCTTGGGAAAGTGGAGTGGGGTGTAGCGCGGTTCCTAGGCAGCACGTGTCCTGCCGGTGTCATCTCGCTTGCTTCCTTGATTGGGGCTCCTAACCCGCCCCCAGTTAGGTCCTAATACCTTAGCAGCCAATGGTTCATGGAAAATGAGATCCTACCTTTGGTTAGGGAGTGAATCCCGAGCTTGACTTGGGAAAAGTTTCCACTTCCGATTTCCCCCCGAATTCGGTAGAACCCGATCCGTTTCCCCAGTGTGATCTCTCTCACCACCTTCTCATCCTGGGACATGTCTTGTGTCAGCTTTTCAAAGGGCGTCAGCTGGCGCGTCTGCTCCTCCTCCCCCTCCTTGCTGCACTCGGTCTGACAGCTGCTTTCCACGCTGTCGCGCCGGTCCCACATGGCATAGTGGGGGTTCACCAGGCTGCCTCCATTCACGCACACAGCCGTCATCGTCCATGCAGGCTTACGTCTCCATCTCAGCCGGAGCCACCAAACGGGGCCAGTTGTAGAAGAGGCAGAGGCCCAAGGGTGAGAGATGCAGCCGAGGTGTGCCAGAGCCCAGTGTCTGCGCAGGGCCTGCAGTCTGGGCAAATCTCCCTGCTGGGCAGCCTCCTTCCCTGCCGCTGTGGGGTGGCAGAGGCTGCCCAGCCCAGCCTATAGCTGTTGGTGTCACTGGACGACCTCCTCACCTTCCTTCACCTTGAACTTCTAAGCTCTGACTGTACCATCAGACACATATCCAGTTACATGGGATTCCTGAATGGAGCTCCAAGAACTTCCTGACCCAGGGCTCTATGGTAAATGGCTGCTCCCAGGATAAAGGCTCCAGCTTGCTATTTCAGTTGGTAGCCAGGGAATCTTGCAAGCTGATGTGTAAGAAGGTCCCCAGGTCCCTGCAGCAGGTGCTTATCTCTGACAGTCTTCATTTTGTGTTTCACTTGCTGTCAAGGCACAGGAATCAGGAGATGTGATAATCTGGATGCCAGGAAAGAAAAATCTTGTAAATCAGCCTTTGGTCACATAAGCAGCCAGAGAAGGATCAAATACCTGCAGTGGCAGTAGCTGGCTGTCGTTTGGATGAACCTTCCTCTAAGCACTGAGCTGTCTCAAAAATTTGATAGGTGCTGGGTCATCTTAAGAACAAAGAGTAAAAAAAATGATTAGTCCATGCTAATGTATTATGTGTGAGATTTATGATGAATGTGATACTTTTTTGTAAAGATTTATCTAAATGCATTCTACAAATTTATGGCTCACATCAGTGGTAGATGCTTGATTACATACGGTTTAGAAAGAACAAAGTATGGATACACTTATCCCCCAGTCTACATTTTAAGAAAGCCCTTAGGTCTGTTGTTTTGTTTTTTGGTACTGGAAATCGAATTCAGGACCTTGAGCTTGCCAGGCAGGCGCTTATGCCCCTGAGGTATATCCCCAGCCCAGGTCTATAAATTGTTCTGGAGAGACAGTTTTTCTGTCTCCTAAAATACAGGAAATATGCAAATTGTGTTGAGTTGCTTCAAAAACAGATTTTTAAAAAACATATCCAATGATAGCAATAAAGATTCTTTATCCATTTTCAAAAGTTTTTATATTTGGGGCTGGGGGTATAGCTCAGTGGCATAAGCACTTGCCTGGCAAGTGCAAGGTCCTGAGTTTGATCCCCGGTACCGGGAAAAAAAAAACCTAAAAACAAAAGTTTTTATATTTATGCAAATAGTAGTTACATCTCCTTTAATGCCTTAATGTTCTTTTTTTTTTTTTGCGGTACTGGGGATTGAACTCAGGACCCTGCGCTTGCTAGGCAAGCGCTTATTCCACTGAGCTATATCCCCAGCCCCCTTAATGTTCTTGTACAATTTGCCTATACTTACTGCTTTCATTCTTTCTGTTATTGCAATGACAAAGGCTAATGTCTCCCCTGGACTTATCAATACATCTGATCGGTGTCAACCTCTAGGCTCAGCACTTTAGTTTCAGGATGAGGAAACAGAGGACCAACGAACCTACAGCATCATCATTTATGAGAAATACTTCCCAGCTAGAATGTCTCCAGTGCACTATGGAGTAGGAACAGTCTGCTTCTCTGCACCACCCCCACCACCCCACCAAACTTTCACCATTTTCTTAAATGTCTCACCTCCACGAAGCTGGGAACTGGGTCTAATTTATCTGCACATCCTGCCCCACTGCTCTCTCCCTCAGCATGGACTGCAATATCCTGCATATGTTGTTTTCACTAAATGTGAGTTGAACTTGATTTTGCGGCTGGAGCATTTTTGAGTCAAAAATAGTTGAAAAATTGAGAAATTATGTTGGAAATGTGGATCTTCAACCCTCCTTGATGATATCACATCACTAGAGTTAAGAATAGATCTGCCTATATTGTTATGGTTATGCATGGGGTTGCCAAATACATGTTACTACAGAGAGATAAGAGGAGGTTGATACTCAGGACTGTTCCTATTTCTGGATACAGGAAGAAACTGGAAAGGATGCAGGACACAAGGTTTAATAGGGGCCAGGTAGTAGTAACTAAACACCATCTCCACTGAGATCAGTCTGATTAGGATGTTTAAAAACTATTGTTTTAAGATAAAAGATCCCTAAATGGTTGAAGAAATCTGAGTCACAATAATTGCTCTGGAGTCACAGAGTCCATGGATATTCTAACAAAACCTACCACCTCATCCCCAAGAAAAAGCACAGCCACACAACTTGAATCCAGTTTTACAGGGGTCACAGACACTCTGAAACTTATCTCCGGCTAAGAATCTCTGCGAAGGTCGAGTGACAGTAGCTGATCTCAGGTTTCTGGCAGAAGAGACAACGCACTGTATGACAGCCTGGATGGGGAAGCACTAAAGGTAACTCTGTTTTGGAACTCAGTCTTCACATCTTTATAGTAGGCTAGTTGGTTGTTTTTCTTTTTTTTTTTTTTTTTTTTTTTTCTTTTTGAGACAGGATCTCACTATGAAGTTCAGGCCAGCCTTGAGCTCACTTTGCAGCCCAGTCTCGTCTCAAACTCACACTGATCCTCCTGTCTCAGCCTCCCAAGTGCTGGGATTAAAGGCGTGCACCACCAGGACTGGCTTTAATGGTAATTCTGAAAGAAACTTTGACTTATGTGAAACAGAGCAAGGACTGCCTACAGATTCAGCACTTGACTGCCTCATGATCTAGAAGACTCTGAAGAACTTGGCTGTGTCCCTTCAGAGTGCCTCACACTATGCTGTCCTTGTAACTCCCTTACCTGTACCCAAACCAGGTAAGCAATGGTGGGCAGGACCCTGTGCTCTAATTCTTCTGTCTCTTAGAGTACTGCACAGTGCCTGGTACTTCTTGGATAAAAGTTTATTAAAGGAAAGAACTAACCTACCAATTCAACCAGTGTTACATGTAGGAATGATTTAGTAGAGGGAAATATTTTTATTTGTAAACTAGTAACACTGTACCAACATTTAATTATCTCAGAAAACTCACATTTCCAAGGCTTGGCTATTCTTTACTAGCTGTTATAATCCTTGGCCCCACATTCATGCATAAGTGAAAATTTAATCCAAATTCCACCATCTGACTAAGAACCTGTGTCCTTGGCCTCAGCAACTCTACACCTAGAATTAATCTTGCACACACATATGTGTGGATATATGTATTTCTGGTATAAAGATGGATAGATATTTACTGCCACATTTCTTTAAAATTTCTTTCTTTAAACTAGAAAGTTTAAATGACCATTAGTAAGGAACTAGGTAAATATTACACACACACATACACAAACACACACACACGTACATGATGGATTACTATGTACTCATGAAAGTGAATGAGTTCCAATACCCAAGATATTCTGTTAAGCGGGGGGTGAGTATGTATAATGATGTATCAGAAGTGCACGAAGGAAGAGGGTGTATCTAAGAAACTGGTACATGTAACCTCACCTCTGGGAAGTGTTGGTAGAGAATGGGACAGGAGAAAGGTGTACTTTTCACTGTTACTTTTCTGTATGATTTACCTTTTCCCTACGAACATGTATTTACTTGAAAAAGAAGGGCCAGGGATATAGCTCAGCGGCACAGGCACCTGCCTGGCAAGTGCAAGGTCCTGGGTTTGATTCCTAGTACGGAAAAAAAAAAGACCCTATTATCTGAAAAAGAAAGCCATTAAAATATGTAATGTGTTGCCCTCTTAGATAGTTGGTGAGCAGTAAAATTGCTTTGCTTCAACTATACAGGAAAATTAGCACACTTGATTCTAACCAAGTACTTTTCAAATCAAAAGAGAATTAGGAACTTTTGGCTAAAGGAACAGAATTTAATATTGTCATTACTGTTACTTCCTCCCACTGTGAAGGAAGTAATAGAACAGGAGGAGGGAAGGTATAAATCTGGAAGAACAAAGAGAGTCAGAGAGAAGACGGCAGCAGCCGCGGGATCTTAACGCATTCAGGGAGCTGGACAGAAAACTGAGGGGTCGTGAATAACTTGGCGAAGACAATGAAGGGAACTGCACTGTAACGATATGCCAGTGAGAGTCCAGTTCTGAGTGTTCAAAAGACTTCAAACTCCAAGAAATTGACTACCTCATAGGTTGGAGGAAGGTCCCAGGACCCAAAGCATGGGAGCTGTTTGAATGGGAAGCAGTGAGAGCCCCAGGCCTTTCCCTCCCCAAGGCCAACGGGTGACTTCTCTCCTCGCCATCCCTCCCCACAGTCCTGCTCCCAACAGGAGGCACCAGAGAGGGGCCACTGGTTGTGGAAGCCCGGGTCCCTTTCCCCTGCAGTCCCAGCATCAAGAACGGAGGAAACCAAGCATAGAAACCTCCACACAGGGGATTCCTTTTCTAGACACACTAGCTCAGAAGACCATACCTCCTAACACTTACATGTGGGAATTCCCCAGCACAGTCTCCCAGCTACCTAGTGCAGCCTGTAGGATGCCGGTGTCTCGCACATACAAGAAGCTTCAGTCACACCTGAAGGCCTTCCTCATAGGATGAATGTGCAAGCAAGAGGCATCAGATAGCAGACCAAAGCTCCAAACCGAGAGAAACTATGTCCAACCAAAACCACCACCGCCACAACCAGAAGGAACTTAAAGGGAACAGCATGAGGAAGCAAAAGATAAAACAACCAGAAAAGCAACAATAATGCTAAAAAACAACAAACCACTAGACAAAAACAAGTCAGACAAGAAAGAGGTCTCTTGAAAATTATTTACTTGCAGAATTGTTTCTAAATATCTGGAAGAGATGAATAATAAAGACAAAACAAGAAAACCAGATGATCAATTCAGAAAGCCCAGCACCTAATTATTAGCATCCCTGGGCATCTGTTACATTCTCAGTAACAGGAAATGGGGGGCTTCTGTTGTACTCCAACTGCCAACGCATTTCAGAAATTTTGAAAACAGTAATGAATAAGGAAACACTCCAGATTTCCACATGTTCTAATAGAATTAAAAATTAAAGAAAAAGGACTAGGAGGGTAGTTTGATGGTAAAATGCTTGGCTAGTACGTGTGAGGTCTTATGTTCAAGCTTTAGCACTGCAAAAATCTTATTGAGGAAAAACATCTAACAGGAAAGAAATCCTGCACAGTATGCA
This sequence comes from Dinomys branickii, assembly GCA_004027595.1. Classification (NCBI taxonomy): domain Eukaryota; kingdom Metazoa; phylum Chordata; class Mammalia; order Rodentia; family Dinomyidae; genus Dinomys; species Dinomys branickii. The sequence continues at coordinate 111,305 of PVLD010004687.1, read as the reverse complement.
TGTCTGTGGGTATACACATTCTCATTTTACACGATACTTTTTCCTGTAGACTTTTCTTAGATGTCTGGAAATAGAAATCCTAACTACAGGTTAGGGGTTACTAAAAATAGCGTATTTTGGTTATTTTTACATAGTACCCTCAAAATATTACACTATATCATGTTAAAAAATAAGAAAATAATGGAAATTATGACATACCTAATTGCAGATGAAGTCTACTCTTTCTTAGATGCAGTGGGGTTTCTGTCCTTGTTTTTTTACCTTTTACATTTGACTTTGACCAATTTTTATGGACACTAATGAAAGCTTGGAAAGCCAATGAGACAAAAATATGGAGGCACGTCATCGTAGATCAAAGTCTCTGAAGGAGGCAGAATGGTCCTTAATTATTAGCTTACTGTTGCTGCATAGCAACGCACTGAATAAGATTAAAGCAAACAGAGCTTACTTGGTAATTTATTTTCCTGACTTGCAACCCACTGTGAAAATAATATCAAAGGAAACCATCTTAGCTTTGTTCTCTTTGTCTGAGTTTAAATTGCAAAAGATCTGGGCAAGGCTTTCAGACTACCTCGTCATTGGCTACCAAGGCCAGGCACTGGCTTGTGTAGAGGAGAATCTGGGATGTTTCCATGTGTGTAGCAAGGAGACTCAGTGATAGCCAAACCTGGTTGTAATACCTCTCAAACATGGTGCATTCTCAGGGCGAATCTTCAACACACTTCATTTGGAAGTTTTTTCTAGCATTCAGAAATCATTTGCACCTTCTAGCTTCTAGCCTTAATTCATTCCTTCTCAACACGCAAGTCAAAAGCCCCACCGGGAACAGTGGGAGCATTCTGAAGCAATGGAAAGCGAGTGTGTGCGGGCAGCGCTGCTCCCTGACATGACCTCCCCCTACTTGTTATTACATGCTGCTTTCCTGAGCCCCCAGGCCCACGTCTCCTCGAATCCACTCACCTCCTCGTCCTCTGCTAGTCCGCCCATCTGACAGGTTTACATCAGCTCTACCACACTAGAGGATCCCTTGATCATCAGGGCCACAGACTCAAAGGCCTAGAAGTTGCCCAGGTGATCTGGCTGGATAGCCCCAGGCAGCATCCACACCTAGCACACTGGGGGTGCCCTTGCATAGTGCCAGCCAGGGTAGCCATGCCGAAACACAGGCTCTGCAGTTCTTGAAAAGAAACTGGCAATCAAAAATTTTTTGGTAGGCCAGGCGTGGTGGTGCACACCTGTAATCCCAGGACTTGGGAGGTGGAGGCGGGAGTATCGTTGTGAGTTTGAGGCTACCTTGGGCTACACAGTGAGTTCAAGGCCAGCCTGAACTGCATGGCAAGCCCCTATCTTGAAAAAAAAAAGAATTTTTTTGTAAACTCGGTCTTTACTTTTCGGTATTGAGGGTTGAACCCAGGAACCACTGATGTATATCTTCACCCCTTTTATTTTATTGTGGGACAGGGGCTTACTAAACTGCTAAAGACATCCTCCAGAAAAAACGAACTGATCAAAAGGGCCATCATCTGTGTAACCTGAGTAACAAAGATGAAGGTAACATTATGTAGGACAGCATCCAGAGCTAATTCCCTTCTATGTTCTCTATAATTCTGTATTTCCTCAGTCGTTTTTGTATTAGCAGAAATGAAGATAACTTTATATTATACAGCATCCAGTGCAAATTCCCTACTA
>PVLD010004687.1:75368-109516 GCA_004027595.1 Dinomys branickii | reverse complement strand
ACTAATTCCCTACTATATTCTGTATAACTTTGTATTTTCTGTATTGTTTATGGCTTTTCTGGTTCATATGTCTCCATTCTTTTGTCTTTAAAATAAAATTAAAAAAAAAAAAAAAGACATCCTCCAACTTGCCAGCCTTGTGCCTCAGCCTCCTGAGTAGTCGGGATTATAGGCATGTGCCACCGTGCCCAGAAACTGTCCCAATCTTTATAAGGTAGATTAAATATTTTAAAAATGTTCTGGGACTAAGTGAAACTGAATTGTCAAGATCTGCTTTGGTCTTCAGGTTGCCAATTTACAGACTACATTTTGTAGGCGCATCATTCAGATTCACGGTCAAATACCTCTGGGAATGCTGTGTAATGGGCCTCTCTCCAGTGCTTGCTGTGTGCTGTGTCTTGTGGTGTTTGAGACATGTAAGGAACAGTGTAAGCGTTTATTTATTCGGTGTCCCCGGGTTCATTTGGCCACTTCATCCACTCTTACAGAACAGCTGCTGTCACTGGCATTTTTCTTGCAACTCTGACCTCAGAGTTTGACAAAGCTACAAAGTATTAACCTAATTGTCAGTTAGATGTCTGTAAGAATGTGGGCCCCAACAGGATAATTGTGAAAACAGTTCAGTATAGAATAAAATAGAAAACAGATCCATTGAATTTAATTGAATTTACAAATACAACAGACTGACTGGCAGCTGCCTATGTCTGTGGGTCTGGGATGACATGGTAGGTATTAGTGATTAGGTATCTGTTAAACTTGGGATGATTTATGTTAAAAATGTTTAAAAGACTCAAGCTCCACAATACTAATATTTTTGCTTTGATGAGCTTGTACAAAATTGGTATTTTTATGTACTTCTTATGTGAAGAGGATTTCACACAATACAGTAAGGAAAATAGTTTTGTGATTCTAATTTGAAGTGAAGATTTGACTCAGGAGGCTGAGACAGGAGGATTGTTGAAAGTTTGAGACCAGCCTGGGTTACAAAGTGAGCTCAAGGCCAGCCTGACCCTGCTTTTTTTTTTTTTTTTTGCAGTACTGAGGATCGAACTCAGGACCCTGCGCTTGCTAGGCAAGCGCTTATTCCACTGAGCTATATCCCCAGCCCAAGGCCAGCCTGAACTACATAGGGAGACCCTGTCTCAAAAAGACAAAAAAAAAAAAAAAATTGTAATACTTTAAGGTAGCCTTTAATTATATTTGAAGGAATTTAAAATTTATGTTTATATGTTTAGTCACATTTATAACAAATACAGATACTTTTGTTAATCAAATGAAATTATTTAAAAGGAAAATGCAGTTTGAAATGCTTTAAAGGGTCTCACTAGGTTTTAAACAGGATCAAACGTTAATCTTTAAAAAATAATTTTTAAGCCAGGGATGGTGGCACATGCCTGTAATCCCAGCACTCGGGAGGCTGAGGCAGGAGGATCATTGCAAGTTCAAGACCAGACTGGACTACAAAGTGCGCTCAAGGCCAGCCTGAACTGCATAGCGAGACCTTGTCTCAAAAAAGACCAAAAAAAAAAAAAAAAAGAAGTGACTGTTAGATGAAATTTTGTATATGGAATTTGCTTCAGAATAACTAGGAGTGGAGGGAATGATAAGAATTTAAATGAAACAAAACTGAAACTAAGTCAATAATTTTTAAAGCTGGGTAAACATAAAATCTTCTTACATTATTAGCACCATTTTGTAGATGTTTAAAATTTGGTAACACAATTTTAAAAATAATTGTTAAAATTTGCTTCATTAAAAATATAGTATTTGTAGGGCTGGGGATATAGCTCAGTGGAATAAGCGCCTGCCTAGCAAGCGCAGGGTTCTGAGTTCGATCCCCAGTACTGCCAAAAAAAAAATATATATATATATATAGTATTTGTCATTTTAAAATGCTAGGCATTCTGTATCTGGCGACAGTGGCTGCCGAATGCATGCACGACAGACCAGATGAATGTATGACATGATAGCCCTGTAAAGTGAGATTGTCACTCCCTTTCCACAGATTAAAACAAAAACAAACAAACAAACAAATCTAAAAACAAATGAAGTTAAGATTGCCCTTGCTTCTCTGACTGTTAGCTCCTGGAGGGTGAAGGTGTGTGTTTGGTAACCTTAGGACACATGAAACAAAGAATTTCAAACACATAAGGAAAAGAATGGGGCCGTGTCCCATTAGAGATATTGTAAGAACTGAAGTCCATCCTCATAAATATTTTAATCTCATTTATAATTCATTTCCAAAACATAAATATTCCCACCTTCTCTGAGGAGCTGTTTGTCTCCTAATAAACAGGCATTGGCGTTAAAGATACTGAATGGATACTCACAAGCAGGTATCCCTGAACAGAAAAACAAAATGTATTCTTCATCTGCTCAGAAATAAGTAATTTATGAAGCAGAGTGGGGATACTTTGCCTGTTTGCAACTCATGGTTTACTTTTAGAGAATTAAAAATATTTGTAGATCAAAACAGAAACTGCTCTTGTGCTGCCTGGTAATTTTCTTCATCTAATGTAGGATGCTCACAAAGAAGCAGACAGTAACGTAAGTGATGGCATTAGTGATGTTAGAAAAACTTCCTTTTCTATTTGAGCAAAATTCAGTAAAGTGTATCATACCTATGGGCTTCAGGCCAATGCCCATGGGTGAAGAAAGAGGGTTGCAGGTCAAAATCTTTTCACTTCTATCACTGTAAAAAGCTCAAAGTGTTTTTTCTTTTCTTTTCCTAAACACCTTTACTAAGAGCCTCCCAATACCCTATAAGTGATCCTTTCACATGGAATAAGCAACTCAGCTGCGATGCCCCTCCCTAGCACCAGGGATGGAACCCATGGCCTCACACGTGCTGGGCAGGGCATACTGCCTTCCCAAGCTACTTCCCTGGCCCTTATTTATTTTTAAGCTTCCCAAGTGATTCCGTTATGTAGCCATTTTGAAAACCACTGTTCTGCAACAGGAGTTTTAGGTGGGCACAGTCTCTATCATAGTTAGGTGTGTGTTAAGTTCTGGTCACGGGCTGAGAGCAGAAGTGATACAGACAACTTTCAGATTGTTGCCTTAAAAGAAAACAGGAAAAGAAAAGAAAAAAAAAAAAAGGGACACAGGTCCGCCCTATCCTCTTTCTTCCCATATTCGTGCTGCTTGGAATGTATATACAGTGGTAGAAACAACCATTTCAGGTCAGGACACAAGCCATACATTGAGAATGGCAGAATCACAATGAGAAGGAACCTGGGCCCACGGCCCCATCACCACCTCAGTCCTGCCTGCTTTCTTGTAGATGATGATTTGAGAGAAGTATGACTCTGTTGTGGTTTGAATCTTAAATGCCTCCCACAGGCCCATGTGCTAACAGCTTAGTTGCCAGCCTGTGGCTCTCTACTGGTGCAAGCTTCAGGAGGAAAGGCCTTGGGAGCGGGCCCTGAGCCCAGAGTGGGACCTGCCTCTCTTTTCGCTTCCCAGCCACTATGATGTGAGCAGCCTTCTTTGCCATGCACTACACCACCATGCTGTGCCACAGGCCAAAAGCAACATGGCCAAGTGACCTCTGAAGTATGAGCCAGAATAAACTTTTCCTCCCCTTAAGCTGTTTATCTCAGGTATTTAGTCACAGAGACAGAAAGCTGACTACTACAGATTCTCCTTTAAGCAACTTAGTGTTTACATAAGGTGGTTTGTATTTCTTACTTCAAATGTTTCTGTATTATTTGAATATCTTGCAAAATCTGCCAAGTAGATATCCATATCGATAGATAAATAGATATAGGTATAAAGCATAGGGGGGTAAAGATAGAAAACCAGTTACAGAGAGTAAGTACCGAGCTTCAGAAGCAGGTCAGGGGCGTGGCTTTCCTTCTAAACGTCTGTACGACCTGGATCGAGTCCCGTTACCTCTCTGAACTCAGTATTTTTACTGGCATCTTGGAATACTGAACTCTATGACGTTTTCAGATTTTGTTGGAATCTGAATTTAACAATATGGGGTAAATTCCTAAACATTTGTGGGGAAAAAAAGTCTGAAGCTCAAGTGTCACATTGCCCCCTTCTGGACTATCCTGGTACCCACATGGGTGAGATTGTTAAGAACTCAAGCTTAATTGGACACGCAGAGATGTTATCATCCAGTTCTTTTTTCTTATCACAAATTACTTAGAGTCAGATAAAAAGTGTTCAGATAGAAAGGTTAGAACAACTGTTGACACAGAAGGCGGGGTTAGGGAGAATTTTACACACAATTTTATCATCAACTATTTCCCAATTCATGAAATATTATCCACTCTCCTTCATCACGGTCACTTCTCAGGAAACTTCCTCCACCCACTGTGGACTATGTGGAATTCTCTTTTGTACTTGCAGCATCTGTGGCTAGCTGTGTGATTTTTCTCCACCATTTTGTAAAATTAAGACTTATGTGTCAGGCTGTCTCATCAGACTGTAAGCTTTTTAAAGACAGTGATCATGTTTGACTTATTTAAACTATATTTCCAGGAGCCATGGTAAGCAAGACAACATTCAAGGATAGCCAAATAGTTCAATAGATCAGAACAGAGTCCAGAAATTGACCTGCACATGGATAGTTAAGTTATTTTCCACCGAGGCACTAAGCTAATTTTATAGGAAAGGCAAGTATTTTTTAACAAATGATGGTGAATCAACTGGATATTTTTGTGAATAAAATCTGAATCTCAATCTTTCTCTCATACCATATAGCAGATTAATTTGAGATAGATTATAGGCTTAAACATAAAACCTAGGTAAAGTTTTAGAAGTATACATAAGAGGATTTGAAGTAGATCAGTTTTTAGACTAAATACAAAAAATACAAACCATAAAAGGAAAAAATTAATGAGTTTGACCTTACCACAATTAAAAATTTCTGTGCATCAAAAGATATTAATCTGGACATAATTCTATATGTCTGTAATCCCAGCTACTGTAGAGACAGAGGCAGAAGGATCTCAAATTGGAGGCCCGCCTAGACAAATCAGAGTCTATGATTCGAAAAAGAAAATAAAAGGGCTGGGGATGTGGCTTAATGGCAGAGCACTTGCCCCACATGCAAGGGGCCTGGGATTCAATCCCCAGCACTGCATAAGTAAAATAAAATTTTAAAAAGATACCATTAAGAAAACCAATAGGTAAATTACAGAACAGACTATATACCAAAGCCCCCAAACAACGTCTAGCACATGGTACTTGCTCAATTAAATACTTGCTGAACAACTGCATAAAAAGCCTGGCTCTTTCCCACCACAATACCCACCTGTTCTACTGCAAACAGCCATAAGCAGTGCTAATCAGATGAAAAATCAATTAGACTGGAGGAAGGGAAGCAAGGTTCATTAGTGGAAATAAAATGTATAAAGCCAGCAAATTCTACAGAAAGCGAATAGATCATCAGGAGCCCTAAAAAAGTCAGACCAACCAAGAAATGGGGAACTACAAAATATTCACATACGCAAATTAGCCAGAAACCTGCAGAGAATTTTGCCAAATGAAGCAGAAGGCATATGCCTCATTCTTAGTTGCATTAGTAATACTAATAATTTTATAGAGAGAAAAACCTTCGTGTAAATGCTAACCAACAGATGAAGTAATAGATGATTTACCCAGCTCGTAAGGAATATTGAGCGAAGTTTTTAATCACAAACGATGAGTTTAGAAAAGGGAAATGTTTAGTTAGGGAAAAGGGTCAAATTGTTCCCACCTACTCCTTCAGACTGCTGTTGTGTGGCATGTACCTCACACGTCCTTTTCACAAGACCATCCAAGTATTTCCCAAAGTGATTACTTTTGAATGACCCTGATTGGGTGGTTTCTAATACGATGGCACTACGTACATATGTCATTTCTCCCTCTTATTCGGGAGAGTTGGTGAGGATTTAAAAGTGTGTAATTACACGTCTGCTGTGTTGCTGTACCTGTTAGCATCACTCCCCCGAAGGAACACACACCAAGCAAGAGTGAATGCGCACGCTCCTGCTGACAACCAGGGTAAGCCTGAGTCGGCACTGCAGCAATTACACAGTCTGTTTCATTTCCTTTTATTGTACTTTGCTCCTTAACTATATTTTTGGTTACTTTCTTAGTGGCTACTCTCGGGGCTTGTAATATACATTTTAATGTATCAGAACCTAGTTTCGGTTTGTATTATCTTAATTCTAGTGAGATCAAGAAACTTCCTTTCTGTGCTATTATTGTTATATATTAAAATAGAACCACACATTTTTGTACATATTGCTTTCTATAATTTTATGTCTTTTAAATAAGCTGAGAAAAGAAAGGATAGCAAGTATAAGTAGATTTGAGACCAGCTAATTGCCGAAAGAAGGCATTGTGTGTAAAGACTTTTTTTTGGCTGTACTGGGAATTGAACTCAGGACCTTGTGCTTGCCAGGCAGGTGCTTATTCTACTGAGCTATAGCCCCAGCCCATAAAGTTATTTTAATATGTGGTATAGTAATTTCAAATTTAAGAGTTGTTTTAACAGTTAATGGAGCTGGGCCTGGTGGTGGATGCCTGTAATCCTAGCTCTCCGGAGGCTGAGGAAGGAGGATTGCCAGGAGTTCAAGGCCAGTCTGGGCTACATCTTAAGCTCAAGTCCAGCCTGAACTCCATAGCAAGACCCTGTCTCAAAAAAAAAAAAAAACAGTTAATGGAATATGCCTTGTTTGTATTGTCTAGAAATAGAAGCAATTTATCATAAGCTTCTACAGGAACTTTTCTTTTTTTTTTTTCCAGGACCGGGGATCGAACTCAGGGCCTTAGTGCTTAGCGGCAAGCACTTACCCCACTGAGCTGTACCTCCAGCCCTGGAACTTTTCAAATACAGCAAGTAGGTTAACTTGAAATATGAATAACTGCAACAATTCTCAGTTTGTGTTTTGCTTTGGTCGAATGTGGTGTGTGTTCATCACCCATCAGTTATTGTGAGGGTGTTTATTCTATATGAATATTGTTTCATGTTGTATTGGAAATTGTAGCTAAACATTTCATTGTCCGCAGCACAATTCTATTGGTTTTTCTTGCTTATAGTGATTAAATCATCATTTTTGCATTAAAAAAAGTAGATTTGAGGTTACTATAAACCCTGAACTTGAAGAAAGGCCTTTTGCTCTTCATATTTCCTATTCTGGGAGTGATATCTGCCACTGATAAATTAATGAATAATGAGTTCCATACAGAAATTAATCAGTGAGGGCTGGAGGTACAGCTCAGTGGGGTAAGTGCTTGCCGCTAAGCACTAAGGCCCTGAGTTTGATCCCCGGTCCCGGAAAAAAAAAAAAAAAAAAAGAAATTAATCAGTGAATTCCCATAGACTCCCAATAAGATGTGGACATGAATATGGAAGAGATTAAGAAGGTACGGTGAGTTGTGATTTTGGAAGGGAGGTGATAGTGTGAAAAGTAAGAAAAGAGTCTGTTACAGCAGCTCCTTGAGGACAGAGGCTATGTCTTACGGATCTTGTATTCGGCATGTAATGTAATAGCTGCTCAGTGAATGAGTGAAGTATCCATCCTGCAGTTGGTGTAGATCTTAAACGATGAAACAAGAGAATTTCAGCCTTAGAGCTCTCGTATGTTACGGCTTGTATCTAGATAGTCCCCCAAAGCCTCATGTGGTGTGATGTATTGGGGGCTGGGGATATAGCTCAGTGGAATAAGCGCCTGCCTAGCAAGCGCAGGGTCCTGAGTCCGATCCCCAGTACCGCCAAAACAAACAAACAAACAAACAAACAAAAAAGAAAACCACAGGCGGGGGGGGGGGAAACAAAGCCTCATGTGGGTCATGGGTGGGGCTTTGTAGAGGAGGTTGCATGTAGGATGTGTGATGTTGGGATAAAGGATGTGGTGTTGGGGTTGGTTTGTGCTGTGATGCTAAGATTAAGGGTGCCCCATCCTGGGTGTGAGTGCACCCTGCCGTAAGAGTGGGTAGCCTGGATAGCACATAAGGGACAGAAAGAGGATTGTCACTTGTTTGATTGCTGCTTGCTGCTTTTGCTGCTATCTGCCTATCATGAGCTGTTTCTCCTCTGCACTGCCCTTCTGTCAAGCCACCTTGCCTTGGAGCCAGCTCATTATGGACTGAAACTTCTACAAATTGTGAGCTACAGTGAAATTTTTCTCCCTTATCTTTGGATGTCAGGCATTTTGTCACAGCATGAAAAAAGTAACTAAAACACCAAGCTTTCAAGATGGACACTACCTCTGTCTCTTCTCAGAGTCTATGGTTTACACTCACTTAGAATCAGCCATGAACAAACATAGGATGAACTCTCACTTTCCACAGAGGATGCTCCCCGTTATGCACCTTGAAGAAAAACAGGCGTGGTGGTGCACACCTGGAATCCCAGTACTTTGGAGGCTGAGGCAGGAGGATTGCTGCAAGTTCAAGGCCAGCCTTGGCTACATAGTGAATTATAAGGCCAGCCTGAAACACACAGCAAGACCTTGTCTCAAAAAACTAAAAATAAAAAGAAAATGAGAGAAGAAAAAAGCCTACTTTGTGCATATAAAACATATTTACATTTCAAAATGCCATTTGGGAAAGAAAATCAGAACAAAGGGTATTTATATTTCCTCATAGATTTATTCCTATGGGTATTTGAGGATAAAAAAAGTATGTGGCTTTTCAAAATATAAAATAAATATTCATTTGGGGGAAAACAGAAGAGCCTCTGGGGAAGTAAGAAATTCATAAATCGTGCAAGTATAAGCAGCCATTCTGGACTGTATGTGAAGAAAAGATATGTCAAACCTAAACATGCCTTATATCTGCAGGGAGCCTTATAAATAATGATACACATTCATTAAGGAATGTAAATCATGAGTCAAAGATCACACAGGTATATCTGACTGCAACAGCAAAATAAATTGCTCTTTCCAAGGAGAGGAAGGAGCTGGGCATGGTGGCACAATACCTGTAATCCCATCACTCAGCTAAACTAAGGCAGGAGGATTACAAGTTCAAGCCCAGCCTAGGAAACTAAGCAACTTATGGAGACTCTGTGTCAAAATTTTAAATGTTTAAAGAGGGAATGAGGGCTGGAGAGGTAGCTTAATGTGAAGGGCCCGAGTCTAACCCACAGTCCTGAAAAATAGTGAGTGAATACAGTGGAAGGGTCTTTGCATGTCTGGCTGTACGTCTGCTGCTCTAACGGCTGCTGGGCACAGGTGGCTGAACAGAGGACCCTAGTGACCATGAAGAGAAAGGGAAATGTGATTGGAGGCATTTTCTTCTGCAGAGCAGGAACTGATCTGAGGCTGGCTGCAGAGGTGATTGATTGCACAGTGTTGCAGAGGCAGCCAAGTGACACCCACCAGGCAGCAGCAGCAGGCTTTCTGAGCCAGTTCTGAGAACTTCACACTGCTCCATGGGTGCTTGCTAACTGATCCAGTATTTCTGGCTGAAAAAACTTCCCCATGGAGGTGAGTAAAAGTAGATAATGTCTCTCATAGCACAGGGCAGAGCTTAAACTCGAGAGACTAGATATTAGTTAAATGTAGGAAACTGCAAAAAGATCACTGACTGACTACGCAGAGATTCAGATGTATGCATCGAGAAGGCTCCTGCAGTGATTCTCTCCCCTCACCAACCTCCCCGCACCCCAGAGTCCGTAAGCGCCTCAGCTTGAATTTGATGAGTTATTTCCAGCAGTGAACATAAGGAGTGTGTAGTGAAAACAGTGAGGCCCGTGGAATAGGCTCCATAATAGTAATCGTTATTCGCTTAAGTGGTGCAAAGGTTTAGATCTAAAACACCCCCAAAATTCTCACACATGGAGAAGGTGACCGGGCCTTGGAGCACTGCACTGACCAAAAGATTCATCCATTGATGACTTCAGGAGCTAAATGTACTGTCAACAAGTGGAATCTAGTTGGAGGTGGCTCACCCGAGCATAACCTGGAAGGGTGTGGTCTTGGCCCTGGCCTCGCCCTCTGCACTCTGCTGCCTGGCTGCCGTGGGTCGAGAACCTTCTCCTCCCCGATGCCGTCTTACCATGTCATTTCTGCTTTGGAACCAGCTGAGCATGGACGAAAACTGTGAGCCAAAAATAAAGTTCTCCTCCTTTCACTGGTGGGTGTCGGATATTTTGTCCCAGCAACCAGAAAGTGGCGAGGACAAGTGGAAGTCTGGTGTTTCCGAGTATGCTAAAGATACTGCATCTGCAAGTTCAGAAAACGTTCCAGATGTGTGCGCTGTCAACTATTGTCAGGGTGGACGGAGGTAAAGTTAAAGTGGAAGTGGAGAAATCAAGCTGTTCCACATTTTACCATGTACATTTGTGTGTGTGCATTTGGTATTACTGTTGTTTTGCCTATCATTATAGCCAAGATTTTCTTAGGTTAAAGGGTAAGTATATACATTTATATATATATATATATATATATATATATATATATATCTGGGAGTGTGGCCTGTCTCTGATGACCTCTATATAAAAGTGTCTCTTCCCTGATACAATAAACTGGCCCCACCTACCTTTGATGATTTTGTCTATCACCCAAACCTAAGAATTTCCAAAGTTTCAAACCCAGAAACAAGTTGATTGGGAAAGAAGTACTATCAGGCACCAAGTAATTAGCAGTTAACAATGACTACAGAATACAGCCCCTGGCAGAGATGGATGGTCACACACTGGGGGTGGGACACCTGAAATGACTTGCAGGGGTGCCTGTACCCTCCGTGGGACCTGGGGAGAGTAACGAGGGAGCCATAATTAGGAATATTCCTTGTAGGCTCTCCAACTTTGTTTTTATTTCTCTTGAAGTTAGGCCTTTGAGAACCCTGAAAGAGGTACGATGTACACTCTTTTCAGGATCAGGGTGAAAACACACTCTTCAGTGGAGTCCTTGATATTCCAGAATCTTCAGGAACAACCCCCAGAAACCTGTGTAGTGCTACCTAGAGTCTTGTTCTGAGATGGATGGATTTTCAGTCTGGAGGTGAGTCACTTATGCATGACAATGGGATAAATCTCTATCAGGTGACATCCTCTTCTTTTGTCATTGAGCCATTGTCTGAGTGATCAAGGAGACCAGAATATATTTTTCCATTTTATTTTTTTACAAAAGAGGCACTAAAAGAGGGAGGATGAGAGATGGGGAAAGAACTAAGGACCCTGCTGAGCTTCCTATCCTAAGTCAAGTCTGAGTCACAGCAGAGCTATGCAGAAGCCATGGTTATGTCATAGGCTAAATTTTGCCCTAGGATTTAAGGCCATGGAGGGATTTATTTAGGGCCCCAGATGAAGGTGGTTAGAAATTTCCACTGGAGACTGGATGGCCAAGTGCAAAGAATTGAGGGACTTTGCAGCAAGAACAGAGATTAAAGGCTGGCCTGCCACCTTCGGTGATAGAAAACCTAGGTACCATTGCAAGCCTCTCTTTTCCTTTCACCCAATCTTGTCAATTCTTCTACCTCAGTTCCACCCTGATCTGTTATATAATCATCTCACAGCTGTTCCCCACTGGGCAGGACTGGATCCCACAGCAGATAGAGAGATGCACTTGCTTTAGGAAACCAGAAAACTAGGGGGGCAAGAAAAACCTTAAGATATTTTGATCACTGATGTGTGATTTTTCAATGCATCTAAATTATCATAAGAAAAAGTGTAGCTTGGTTTGTTAGACTAATTTTAGGGTTAGTATGTAATTACGCTAAGTGGTCCAAGTAGTAGAGGCGTACTTTCCAGGAGGTGCTGTGCGAATGTGGTGGAAAGTTTAAGAGACGGAGCTTCAGGAAAGATCCCCTGGTCTTTGGGGATAAGCACTTGAAGCGGGTAGTGGCACCCTGTTCCCTTCCTTCTTCCTCTGACCATGAAGCATGCTGTTCTGTTTCACACGCTTCCTGCCACCATGTGCTGCCTCACCACAGGCCCAACAGCAACAGGGCCAACAGATGATGGATTAGAACTTCCGAAACGATAAGCCAAATAAGCCTTTTCTTTTTGTAAGCTGAGTCTCATGTGTTTGTTACAATAACAGAAAGCTGATTAGCACAGTTACGTTTGCTTGGATTTTGAATTGCATTATGTGAAGCATGATAAAAGGTTATGGCTTCTAACATTTTGGTTTTGGTTTGTTTGTTTGTTTCAATGCTGAGGATGAACCCAGGACTTCACATGTGCTGAGTACATACTGTACCTCTGAGCTAAGCAGGCCTCTGACAATCTTACCTCCGGCTGTACCTAGTTGGCTGGAATAGACTTCTAACAGGACTCTCACTTTCCCTCCTTGTCCAGCTCAACTTTATTTTCTAAGAAACCACTCGCCTGATTTCCAAAATGCAAGATTTTACCATATTATTGTGTAAAGCCCTTTATTAAAATAGCCAGATGATGCAATTTTAACTTCCAGTGCATGCCTTAGCACTTTCCTTGTCTTTGGGACCAAACACTAGACACCCGCCACATAAAGGAGAGGTTTATTTTGGCCCATAGTTTGTAAAAGTTTCAATCTACACTTCACTGGCTCTAAGCCAGAAAGGGTGTTGGGGAGGGTCTGCGAAGGAAAGCTGCTCACATCACGGGGATCGGGAGGCACGGAGTGAAGGGAGGAAGAGGGGAGGGAGGTACACTCTACCTGGTCAGCCCTGCGTAACTGGCCTCTTCCAACCAGGCCCCACCTCCTGCAATCACATTTAGCTATATGTTCCATAATTCAGTGACCCTTCAAAAACCCTGCCTCTGAGCCCAGGAGCATAGATACAAACCATTACAATAATGCAGAAACCATTCAGAAGTAGTTCTTTATTTTACTTCTAGGCTCATTCTTCATCTCCTCTGCTCCCACCTGTCCCCCTCTATCTGGGACATATCAAAGGACTTGCGGTCCTTAAACATTCCCTGAAGTTTCATGAGTCTATTTCTTGGTATATGGCATTTTCTTTTTTTTTTTTTTGCGGTACTGGGGATCAAACTCAGGACCCTGCGCTTGCTAGGCAGGCGCTTATTCCACTGAGCTATATCCCCAGCCCTGGCATTTTCTATATACCTGGCTGTTCTCAATCCATTCCCCTTTGAGCATTTCAGTCCTGCATCCCACTGTAACTTTTTCCGGACTCCCTTAAATCCATGATGATCTCAAAGCATTCCGTGTACTTTTCCGTTGAAAACCATCTGTGGCCTATTTTCATGTGTACATGTTGTCTACCCGTCTTGACAGTGAGGGCAGTGAAGGCAGAGATGAGCCTTTGTTTATCTCTGTCTCTCAGTAGTGCCTAGCACCTCACCGGTACTCAGTACATGTTTGTGGAATTGATGAATGAATGAGTGAATGAATGAATAAAGTTCTACTTTGTTGCTATGCGCAAATATTTTAAATTATTGTTTTACAGGAGATTACCTTAATCCTTTTCTCAGTTCAACCATCTAGTAGTTAAAATTTCCTCATTAAAATCCAGCTCAAATTTTCCCCTTTTCTCTCCTCCTCTGCCCCCTGACACTGTTTTTTTCCAGTACCTTCCAACCTTGTCTTGTGTTTGAGTTACTTGAGTTTGTGTTTGTTCTGCCTCCCCCACTGTGGGTTTCTATGGAACAAGTCCTCAGTCTATTTATTTCAGGGTTCTGGGTACCCAGTAGCCAAAAAGAGTCCACAAACCCTGGCTGAATTGACTTGAATTATACAGATATTTTTAAAGGTGGCATGAATCCCAGACGATACAAAAATAGATATTTCTCTCAACAATATCTTTTTTATCTGGAAAAAAACTACAAATAGCACTTGAATGATGAAAAAGAAAAGATAAAAACTTAAAAGCGGTCAAACAAAATCAAACTTTTTTCAAGGGTTCTCTTGTGAAACAAGGGCAGGCTTGTTGAAAGTGCCCCAACCCAGAGGACCTCTGGTTGGAAATTTTATGAAATGTTGTGGGTTTGACGCCCTGTTGCTTTTGTAGGACATTTTAGGGTGCCTGGTGAGGCACACTGAAAATGTGGGGAGACATTCCTGAGAGGCTATTTGAGTTGGGAGCCTCGGAATGCTTACCCACCAGCATTCGCTCCAGGCCACAGACAATAAAAACCTGGTTATATGGTTTCCCTTTGGAAGGCTGGTAAGGCTAAAATGGTAAGAGGAAAAAAGCTTCCATTTTTCTGTCCACTTTTACTTTTTGGCTGTGATATGTTAGTAGCCTCCAGTGGAATTTGCTTTATTTTAAAGTGCAAGAAATAATCCCTGCTCTGTCTTCAAGACTGTCTGCGTACTTCTCAATTCTTCCAAACAGCTCTGCAGGTATATACACCCATGCACCAGCCCCGGGCCTTCTCCCTACCCCTTGCCTCCTCTGCGTTTCCCAAGGAGCCAAAGTCAACACAAGTTAGCTGTGAATTAAGTCCTACTTCTGAAATATCAGAAGATCAGTGTTTACCCGGGTTTCCAACGCATATCTGGTCCTTTCCCTCACAGTGCAAGGACTTTCAGTTAAATATCAGGCCCTGAAGGAAAGTTCTGAGATCTGCTTCTATGATTTACACAATTTACTTCTAAAATTTTAGCTCTCCCCCTTAAAATGTCTTTTAATGGCAGGCAGCTTTATATACCCAGTTTCCCTACTCAAATATAAATGGCTGTTTTATTTTGTGCCACGAGTACAAGGAATGCTCTTCCGCCAAATCAGGTCTTAGCGTTGTTTCTGACATTAGTGTTAGACACAAACGCACCACGAAGACTTGTTTGTTGTTGATATTTCAAAAGAAAACTCTCTGGCATATAAACCTCATCCTTTTCCACTTTTAGAATGTCTGATATTCCTCACATCTTGGCATTGTATCTTCTCGTATACACCCTTCCCAGTCCACTCAGCCCTACTCATTGGTCTATCCACGTTCATTTCCTTCTCTTGTAAACTCAGCACTCCCACCACCTGTACCACACAAGCATTCCCACATGTAAACTTGGCTTAGTATTTGCATATGGTTGTGTTCTGTCTTACTACTACTTTTTTTTTTTTTTTTTGTCTTACTACTACTTAATGAAAGCGTAGAAAAGTGGATACTTGATAAATAGAGTGAACACAGAATTTACCATTTAAACCAAACATTTCTGAAAGCAGGATGGGGTACTATTTAGCAATCACCCCAGGGCACCAGGCATAAACAAGGGCTGCCCTGACAATCAGGGACACTTGGGTATCCTAGTAATGTGATAGACCTGCCAGCCTTCATGCACCTGCCAGCATTATTGTAGGCTGGTTTATTTGATGTCTTACACACTCTCTTCTCTTTCTTTTGCTCTTTTCTGTTGCAGAGGCTGGAAAGCCCAGTCTCTCATTCTCCCTCACAGATAAATGTGGCCCAGTGACACAGTTTTGGCTAATGAGACCTTGGTGCAGGGTTTCTGAGAATATGTGCGTCCCTGTTAAAGGGCATGGTTGCAGGTAGCACTGCTTCCTTCTCCTTCCTGTGTGGACTTGTCAGAAGGCATTGTAGCCACTGAAAGATCACAAAGCCGTATGTGTGAGGGCAAAAGGAAGGATAGCAAAACAGAAAGGCAGGAATAAACTAGGGCTCTCACGACCCCTCAAACAAAGCTCTTAATTGCCTATCCTCACCTCTTCTAAAAGAAAAAAAAAACTTTAAGCTAAGTAAGTAGAAAATTTCTTTTGTTACTTGCAACCAAAATAATTCTTAAAATAGTTATTATTGTATTCTAATATGTATATATTCTCTAGTGCTTATAACAGCCCTAAAAGATAATTCTTGTTATCATCATTTTTCAGGTGAAAAAACTAAACTTCAGAAGGACTTAGTTGTCTAAAGTTGAATAGGTAATGAACAGCCAAGTTTGATTTCAAGCCTGGGCCTACCTGACCTCAGAGTCCACCCCTCCCAGACACAGCAGACACTTTTTGCTCTCCTGAGGCAGAGCTGTGTGTATCACAGTCAATCCCACTGAACAGAGATTGCTAGAAAGTAGGAGGATAAAATAGGTCACTCTCTCCCGTATCCCTGCCTTCACCCCCACCCTAAGCAATGTGCTCGCTGCACATTTGTTTATGGAACACTCCACTGAAATCAAGATGAAATGACCAGTTTCAGAAACATTATTTTTTAAGCACTTTCTACTTCATATTTAATTAAACAAATCACTCCCTGGGAACAGAGAAGATAGGACTAAATCTATGGCTCTTGTGCTAGGTAGATACATAACCAAATTTAAATATAACAGACAAAGCCCTAAGCTAGAGGTAGACACAGTGCACAAAGGCGAGTGCCTGGAAAGAGATGAGGCCTGAAGGAACTTGCAGGTTAAAGTAGGACTGAAAGATAAGGAACTGTACAGCAGGGTAATAAAAAGTGAATTTTTCTAACCACTGAATTTGACATAAAGCATTAAAAATCTGTATCTCTGTGCTCTGTAAGAAGTCCAGAGCTAGCTAGTGCTGCTGATTATGGCTGAGAGGTACTTTTGGCTAACCTGGAAGATCATAAATATCCACAAGGCTTTTTGAAAATCCTCATGATTAAAAATGATGAGAGTAAAAAATCTGTTCACAGAAGTAATGGCAGGAAACTTCAAAGCAAGGAAAAATGAATTTGACACCAATAAGTGAGACATACAGAATTCCAATTAGCCATGATCAATAAAAATCTCCATAAAGGCATAAAAAATAAAGCCAAGATCCCAGAAATTCAACATAAAAATAGCATATTGAAAGTTAATAGAGAAAAGAAACAAATCACCTATAAAGGAAGGCCCATCAGCATCACAGCAGACTTCTCAACACAAACAAGTCAAGGGGAGCTTGGAGCAAAGTATTTCAAGCTCTAAAAGAAAGTGATCTCCAACCCAGATTGATGTGCCCCACAAAACTATCTTTCAAAATTGATGGAGAACTAAGACACTTCCACGACAAAGAACATCTGAGGAAATTCATGAACAGCAAACCAGCACTCCAAAATGTTTTGAGGGACATTCTAGAAAGACATAACAAGGACTACAACTCCATGAACGCCAATAGAAGGAATCCACCAAGGCAACACAAGCAATAAAACAGAAGGGAAAAAAGGGGAGCCAACAACTGGAAAATAAAATGACAAGGATATATCAATACATATCAGTTATAACCATCAGTGTAAATGGGCTCACTTCACCAATCAAAAGAAACAGACTGGCACAATGGATCAAGAAACAAGATCCAACAATATGCTGCATAGACGAAACATTTAATTCAAAAAGAAATTCATAGACTGAAAGTCAAAGGATGCAAAACAATACTCCATGCAACAGGAACACAGGGAAAAAAAGCAGAGATAGCAACTCTATTTACAGACAAAGTGATTTCAAGCCAAGATTGATTAAGAGAGACAAAGAAGTTCATTACATCCTTATAAAGGGAAAAATCCAAGAGGAAGTGATAACAACTATACACACACACACACACACACACACACACACACACACACCAAATACCAGTGCACCCAACTATATAAAACAAATATTAACAGACATAAAAAATCAAATAAACACTAGTATAATTGTAATGGGGGACCTGAATATACCACTGTCACAGATAGATCAACCAGACAAAAAAATTAACAATGAAATATTAGAACTTAACCAACCTTTTGAACAAATGGACTTAGTAGATACCTACAGAGTGTTCCACCCTACAACATCAGAATACACATTCTTCTCAGCTGAACATGGGAGGTTCTCCACAACAGACTACATACTGTCTCAAAGAATATATTTCAATATATGGAAAGAAGTTGAAGCTGTTCTATGCATACTATCAGACCATAGTGAAATGAAATTGGAAATTAATGGGAAAAGAAGCCACACATGGAAATTAAATAACACCCTTTTGATCAACCAATGGGTCACAGATGAAATTAAAGAAGAAATTAGCTAGTTTCTACAATTAAACAATGATGCCAATATAACATACCAGAACTTCTGAGACAATAGAAATCAAGCCTACAAGAAAAATTTATAGTGGTGAATTCCCATATCAGGAAAACCAAGAAAACTCAAACAAACTTAATGTTGAACCTCACGCTTCTAGAAAAAGAAGAGCAATTTAAACCTAAAGCTCACAAGGCATGGTGGCACATGCCTGTAATCCCAACACTTGGGAAGCTGAGGCAGAGGATCATTGTAAGTTTGAGGCCAGCCTGGGCTACAAAGTGAGCTCCAGGTCAGCCTGAGGCAGAGACCCTGTCTCAAAAACACAAAACAACAACAACAAAAAACCCAAAGCTCATTCAAGAGAGGAAATTGTAAAGATCAGAGAAGAAATTAATGTAATGGAGACTAGAAAAACAATTGTTAGGGTTGATACATTGTGTCAACTTGGGGAGTCTAGAGGTTTGGCTGAGTGATTCAGCAGGAAGCCAGGGTGCTTACTTTGTACACATCCTGAGCCTGTGGAAGAGGAGGGCATGGAGACGTGTGAGAGCTACACGCCCCCTGGGTGGGGGTAGGCTGTTTACAATGTAGGGGAGAAAAGGAGGCTGGTTGCAGCCATTCTTCCCTTTTGCTGGTTGTTTTTGCTGTGCTCTGCTGCCCTGAATAGTTTGCCCTCTGCCATGTGCCACTCTGCCTCAGAACCAGCCAAGTATGGACTGAAACCTCCACAAACTGTAAGCTAAATAAATCTTTCCTTCCTTCATTTTGGGTGTTGGGTATTTTGTCTCAGCAATGGCAAAAAAGTAACCAAGACAACAATACAAAGAATCAATGCATTAAAGAATTGTTTCTTTGAAAATTTAAATAAAATCAACAGACCCTTGGCCAACCTTATCAAAGAAGGGAACAAACAGGCCAGGCATATAGCTCAGTGGCACAGCACCTGCCTGGCAAGTGCAAGGTCCTGAATTCCATCCCCAGTACCAAAAAAGAAGAAGAAGACTCAAATCTATGCAATTAGGAATGAACTCACAGTAGATCCTACAGAAACCCAGATCTTTAATTCCTACTTCAAGAAACTGTATTCTAATAAGATGGAAAACACAGCAGAAGTGGACAGACTCCTTGATACATATGAATTACCAAAGCTGAATCAAGAAGAAATAAAAACTCTAAATAAACCAGTATCAGTCAAAGAAATTAAAGATGTAATTAAAACACTACCAACAAAGAAAAGCACAGGTCCTGATGGATTCACTGCTGAATTCTACAAGAAACTTAGAGAAGACCTAACAATGCAATTTCACAAACTCTTTAACGAAATTGAAAAAGAAGCAATACTCCCAAATTCATTCCTGAAAGCAAGCATTACCATAACACCAGAACCAGAGAAGGATCCAAACAAAAAAGAGAGCTACAGGCCAACCTCTCTAATAAACACAGTTGCAAAAATCCTCAATAAAGATACTGGCAAACAGAATGCAGTAAATAAGCCAGGTGTGGTGCCACACACTTGTAATACCAGCACTCAGGAGGCTGAAATTGAGGACTGTTGAGAGTTCAAGGCCGAGACTGTGTCTCAAAAAAAAAAAAAAAAGGAATGCAACAAATAATCAAGATTATACATCATAACCAAGTAGGATTGCATCCCAGGGAGGCAGGGATGTTTCAACATACACAAATCAACAAATGTAATACACCACATTAACAGAGCCAAAGACAAAAATTGCATGATCATCTCAATACATGCAGAAAAAGCATTTAATAGTCAAACACCCATTTATAATAAAAACCCTACAGAAAATTGAAATAGATGGCTTTTAATCTCAATCAGGTAAAAGCCTTCTAGTACAAACCAACAGCCAGCATCATACTAAATAGACAAAACCTGAAAGCTTTTACTCTAAAATCAGGAACAAGACAAGGATGTCCACTGTTACGACTTTTATTCAATACAGTTTTGGAAACGTTAGTCAAAGCAATTAGACAAGACACAGAAACAAAATGAATAAGGATAGGAAAGGAAGAAGTTAAAGTATCATTATTTGCAGATGACCTGATACTCTATGTAGAAGACCTCAAAAAATTCCATCAAAAGGCTTCAGGATTTAGTAACCAAATTCAGCAGCATAGCTGGATACAAAGTCAACGCTCAAAAATCAATAGCCTTTCTGTACACAAGTAAACTCACTGAGAGAGAAATTAGGGAAACAACACTTTTCACAATAGCATTCAAAAAAATGAAATACCTAGAAATCAATCTAATGAAGAAAGTTAAAAAACCTCTACATTGAAAACTACAGGGCTGGGGATATAGCTCAGTGGAATAAGCGCCTGCCTGGCAAGCACAAGGTCCTGAGCTCAATCTCAGGTACCACAAAAAAAAAAAAAAGAAAGAAAGAAAGAAAAAAGAAAAAAAGAAAATGACAGTATTCTGAAAAAGGACATTGAATAGGATATCAGAAATGGAAATATATTGCTTATTCTTGGGTAGGAAGAACCAGTGTAGTGAAAATGGACATACTCCCAAAATTATTATACAGATTTAATTTAATCCTGATCAAAATTCCAACAACATATCTCACAGAATTAGAGAAAGCAATCCTAAAATCCATTTGGAACCAGAAGAGACCTAGGATAGCAAAGGCAATTCTGAGCAACAAAGGCAAAGTAGAGGGTGTCATAATCCCTGGTTTGAAACTGTACTACAAAGCTACTATGATAAAAACAGCACAGCTGGGCGTGGTGGTGCATGCCTGTAATCCCAACACTTGGGAGGCTGAGGCAGGAGGATCCTTTCGAGTTTGAGACCAGCCTGGGCTACAAAGTGAGCTCAAGGCCAGTCTAAACTGCACATCAAGATCCTATCTCAAAAAGATGAAACAACAACAATATGATACCAGCAAAAAGCAGACCTGAGGATCAATAGAACAGTTTAGAAGATGCAGAAACAACTTCAGATATACTCAGTCACCTCATCTTTGACAAAGGAGCCAAAGACGTTCACTAGAAGAAAAATAGACTCTTTAATAAATGGTGCTGGAAAAACTGGCTTTCCACACACTGAAGACTGAAACTAGACCCATATCTTTTACCATACACTAAACTAAAACTGAAAATGGATCAAATATTTAAATATTAAAACAGAAACTTTAAATCTGCTGGAAGACAGAATAGATAGAATTCTTGAAGATATTGGTGTAGGCAAAGACTTTATGAACAAAACCTCAATCATATAGCACTATCATGAAGAATCAACAACTAAGATTTCATTAACAAGCTTTTGCATAGCAAGAGGAACTGCCAACAGAGTGAAAAGATAACCCACAATGTGGGAAACAGATGTTTGCAAGTTGTTCCTCAGACAAAAGATTACTATTGAGAACATATAAAGATCTCACAAAATCAGACCTCCCAAATTTAAAGACCCAACCCAGAAATGGGCATCTGATAAGAATATGTATTTCTCAGATGAATAAATACAGACAGCAAATAAATATATGAAAAAATGGTCCCATCGCACCCAGAAAGGATGGCTATTATCAAGTAATCAATCAGTAACAAATACTGGCAGGGCTGAGGGGAAAAAGAAACACTTCACTGTTGGCGGGAGGGTAGACTGCTGCAACCACCATGGAAATCAGTGTGGCGATTTCTCAAAAACTAGGACTCGAAGTCCCATTTGACCTAGCTATTTCCCTTCTTGGTATCCTCCTGGAAGAATTAAAAGCATCATACTACAGCAATATATGCACACTATGTTTATAGCATCACAGTTTCTAACAGCTAAATCTTGGGAACAGCCCAAATGTCCGTGAACCGATGAATGGGTAAAGATGTGAGTTTTTATACAATGGAGTGCTACTCAGCCATAAAGAAGGATAATCTTGAGACATTTCTAGGTGTCTTGGTTACTTTTCTCTTGCTGCTGAGACAAAATACCTGATGCCCAGAATTAAGGAAGGAAAGGTTTATTTGGCTTACATTTTGTGGAGATTTCAGACAATAACCAGCTGGCTCCACGGCAGGGTGACAAGGCATAGAGGCAACACTTCAAGGTGGCACAAGACAGCAAAAGCAGCAAGCGCAAAAAGGCGGGAGCAGGCGGAAAGACCAAGCCTCTTTCCCTTCCTTATACTGCATGCAAACTTCCCGCCCCAGGGCGAGTGCAGCACTTACACCCACAAGCCCAGCACTGGACTGTGAATCAATCATAAGCTCTGGAAGCCCGCCTCAACACTGCATACGGCTTTGGGGGACATGCAGACACAAACCATAACACTGGGTTAATGGATGTATCTGGAGAATAAACTGGACGCACACGTATAAATATCACACTGTTTCTCTGGTGTGAGTAACCAAAAGTACAAATGAGGATCAAAATGTGTAACATATTACAAAATAGGAAGAAAATGTTCAAATGGGAAGAGGAATGGGGGCGGGGAGAGAAAGCAAGAGGAAAAAATGAGAAAAGGAGTAAATGGAAGTAAAGCTTTTGTAAAGGAGGGTAGGGGAATAGGGAAAAAAAAGAATTGATTTTTAAAAAAATTTTTTTTTCTGGTACTGGGAATTGAACTCAGGACCTTGAACTTGCCAGGTAAGCACTTATGACACTGAGCTTATATCCCCGGCCCAAGAACTGAGATATGTCACCTACAGGTACAAATTCCCTATGATGAATAGGATCATTATGTATACCTAAAATGTACCAATGAACTTAATTAATTTAAAATGTTAAAAAAAAGATGAGAGAGTGTGATTTACTAATCAAGAATGAAATAATCTTCTGTATGTAAATCTCAGTATCTGTTCTAAGAGGCAACTGTCATCACATAATCTGAACCTGAAGAAAAAGACGTAAGGGCCCTATAGGTAACACTCGCGGAGTACTCCAGCAGCGAGGCAGAATGCAGTGACAGAGCTCTGCTCTAGTGGAACCTTTAACATTTTTGCAGCTTTTTTTCCAATAGATGTTAACCAACTCTACTGTTTCAGATCTTTGGTAAATTTTTCCTCTTCTTGGGAGAGAGAGGTTACCACGCCACACAGCATGGTTCTCATATGGTTGTGATGTACTATACAGAGAAGATCTGAGTTCCGCCCGCACAGAACTACTTCTCTGCACCTTCTGAATCCAGCAGTCTAAAAGCAGCTACCTAGGGCAACTCCTTGAAGAGCTTCTCTGGGCAAGAGCTCCTCTGTCTCACGGTGAGGTGGCCAGTTCTATAGAGTGTGTGATAATGATAGAACACAAACCCCTAACACAAACTTGTGGTCATGTTGCTTGTTACAAAAAACACATCTTCACGGGAGCTGCTCAGAGGCTTGACAGGTAAGGCCCTGAAAACGACTGCTAAGTGTCCGCTTCTGACCATACCTGTCTTGTGCAAATGAAGCAGAGTGCTGGATGACTGCCATGTACTGTGGAAGAGTCAAGTAGATCAGATCTCCCAGGAAGACTCTGGGGAGATCAAAGCAGTGGGAGACACCTGCATACGAATGTCTTCTCTCTGATTTCCCAGCCTAAGCATCAGACCCATTTTCCATTTGGTCTCTCCTGTGCGGGTCGGGACACTAACAAACTTGATTGTCCCACTGAGTCACATCCTGTTTTTTCAGTTCTAGTTTGTTTGTTAAGTACTAGAGATTGAACCCAGGATCCTTACACTGAGCAACACTTGGCTTTTTTTGTTTGTTTGTTTTTTTGAGACAGGGTCTCACTAAATTGCCCAGACAAGGTTCAAACTTGCTGTCCTCCTGCCTCAGCCTCCCAGAGTGCTAGGATTATAGCATGCACTACCATGTCTTGGATTCCAGTTCTTGTCCACACCATTCCCATATTCCTTCACCCACTGTTTATGTGATTATTCTTTCATCTTATTGTAGCCTACACTTTTCTGGTGCTACCTACAACATGTATTTATTGTATAGAGAAAGATTGGTTCTGTTGGCTGGGTATGGTAGTATGCGCTCCTGTAATCACAGCATTTGGGAGGCTGAGGCAGGAGGATCACTGTGAATGTGAGGCCAACTAGATCTGCATAATGAACTCAAGACCACCTGAATTAGATAGCAAGGTTGTCTGTCTCATACACACACAAAAAGAGCTGTTTTCGCTACTCAGAAGCCTCTCACTTTCATGAAGGGGAGACTTATCTTTATATCTAGCCCAAATCCAAAGAGTCCAGAAGGAAGAGTTGGCTTCCTGGTGAGTCACTATTTATTGAGAATCTAATTAATAAACTGTGCTAAGATCAATAAAGAAAATAAACCTAGAAGACTATCCAGTAGTCAGTAGCATAAAAAAGGCTCAATATACAAAGTTAAAGGAAAAAAGCAAAACTGTATCTACAATATTTCCTCCTTTTTGCTTTGTTTTTACTAAATAATAACCCTTTGAAATGTTACCATGTGTCTTACTTTTCTCTTGCTGAGACAGAATACCTGATACCCAAAGTTAAAGGGAGAAAGGTCTACATAACTCACAGTTTGTACAAGTTTCACTCCATAATCAGCTGGCTTCAAGGCAGAGTGGCTTTGCAGTGGAGAAACAGTTCATGTTGAAAGTAGCAAAGCAGCAAGGCTTAACAGGGTTCTTCTGCCCCTTTCATCTTATTCAGAGAACCCAGGGTGGGTAGCACTCACAACCTCAATCCTAGCGCCCTTGATCCTAGCATCGCACCATGAATCAACCCAGTGTCACATACTCTGGATCTGGCTACCCCTGAAAAAGCCCCACCTATGACTGCATGAGGCTTTCGGGTACATCCAGACATAAGGCATAACACATGCAATCTGTTTAAATGGAATTATCAATGAGAGTAGATGTAGAATTATAGAAGTCTCTTGCGTGTTAATATGTATTTCTGTGTTTTTGACAATAACAGTGTTAACAATAGTATTCACTGGGTTAGAGCTTTAGGTGACTTAAATGTTTAACTCTCACAACAACCCAGAAGGTAGATCCTATTTTATGTGGAAGAATATTGAGGCATGAAGAGGTCAAATAATTTACCCAAGATTACCGCTATGGTTTAGGTCCATAATGCTCACCAAAGGCTCAAGCATTGTTTCTCAGAGAGGTGCAATTGGGAGGTGGTAGGAAATTTTAATAGGTGAGAGTTACAAGGAGGACTTCCTGTTACTTAGGGGCATAGCCTTGATGGGGGGCACTAGGATACCAGCTCCACCCTTCTCCTTTTCACTCTCTGGTCATGCAGAGGGCAGTTTTGCTCCACCATTTGTTGCTGCTGTGATATATATATATGCTGCCTCACTATAGGACCATAGCAGTGGAACTAACTAATCAACTGAAACCTCCAAAACTGTGAGCCAAAATAAGCCTTCATTCTTTATAACTTGATTATCCTAGGTATTTTGTTACAGCAACATAAAGCTAACACTCACATAGTATGTGGATCACAGCCAGATTCAAACCCAGGAAGCTGATTCCAGGATTAAGGACGACTTCCTTCACTGATTACTAATTGCTGCCTCTCAAATACATACTGTGGGGGCTGGGGATATAGCTCAGTGGAATAAGCGCTTGCCTAGCAAGCGCAGGGTCCTGAGTTTGATCCCCAGTACTGCAAAAAAAAAAATAAATAAATAAAAATCAAATACATACTGTGTTACAATACACATGCAATAATATGGCTTAAAATAAAGTATAATATTTACTTTTAAAGAAAGAAGAGAGAATTTAGGAAAAAGAAATGTAAACTGAAATAGCCAAGGAGATGAGGCAGAAGGAAAGAATGAATGTTTGAGAAGGAGCCAGGGAGGGCTGAGGGTGTAGCTAAGTGAAAGAACACTTGCCTAGCAGGCAGGAGGCTGGGTCTGATCCCCAGCACCTAAAAAGGAGACAGGAGAGAGGCTGTTTCTTCTGAGCAGCCTTGTGACCTGCACTTTACATCTCTAGATTTGTCTCCTCTGCTATAAAGTAAAATGTTCTAGAGAAATATTTACTGCAGAATACCAATAGCTGGCATAAAGCTAATGTAACATACAGCATCAGTTCTAGCTTGGACATTATGTTATTAATCAACAGTAAACTTGCTGCCCTGGTGCTTTGATTTATGTTTTATAACCAGTGTGTTTCATAAAGCAAATGCTCATGATTCCTACATGAATGAGAATAGAGATAATTTTCTTTAAAGACAAAAAAGTATGGCTGGGGATATAGCTCAGTGGCACAGCGCTTGCCTTGCAAGCATGAGGTCAAGAGTTCCATTCCCAGTACCACTCCCCCCTAAAAGTAGCGGTACAAAACAGAATCAGAATTCAAAATTGGTTTGGCCTTGTGCCTGATTCCAAAGGGCAACAAACCACATCATTCAAACTTAAAAGTCCTCAGTTGATAGCAGTCAACAACAATCAACTCATGGCATAGATTCGTAACCAACAAAATGGACTAACTTTCCAAATATGTCTATCTGGCTGGGTATGGAGGCACATGCCTATAATCCCAGCATTTGGGAGACTGAGGCAGGAGGATGGATAGTTCAAGGCCAGCCTGGGCTACATAGTAGGTTTAAGGCCAACCTGAACTGTATAGTAAGGCCCTGTCTGAAAACAAATATGTCTATCTGTAAGTCTCCAGATGTGACGGTCATCAGTTCCTAGGTTGAAAAGGCCCATTAGGCAAGTGAACATGATCATCCAATATGACTCCTTCCTCTGGTGATAACTTTGGAGAGCTACTGAGAACCCTACAAAGTTCCAGAAACAAAAAAATAGATTTCCTACAGTTAAAAATCAGAACTGTCACTAAACTTTCCAGCAATACTGGAAGCTAGAAAACAATAAATCAATGCCTTCAGATATTTGCATAAATTAATTTCCAACTAGAATCTTATACTCAGGTGAAACATCAAATAAGTGTGAGGGTAAAATAAAGATATTTTCAGAGCCAGGTATGGCGCTGAACTCCTGTAATCCCAGCCCTTGGGAAGTAGAGGCAGGAGGAGGATCACTACTGAGTTTGAGGCTAGCCTGGGTTATGTAGTGAGTTCAAGGCCAGCTTGAATTACAGAGCAAGACTCTTCATCAGAAAAACAAACATATCAAAGATATTTTCAGGCATGCAGGATATAAAAAATTTACTTTCCGTTATTCTTTCTCAAGAAGCAAGCTTGAGGTTAGCTTGGGCTACACAGTGAGTTCAGGGTCAGCCTGAATAACAAAGTGAGACCCTGTACCCCCAAAAAAGCCAAAAACAAAAAAGTTGCAATTACACAATCAAATATATCTATACATTATCTCAACTAAATGATCCTAAGAAATAGAGACATAGATAATTTAACAGTGGCCTCAGAAAAAGTTTTAGGAACAGCTAGCTCTGTTGACCTGGAGATAGGTAGGAAAGCTCTCTATCTCTCTGTCTACCAGGTAGGCCTCCTAGGGGTTCTCCCATAAGTCGCATGGACTTTGCTAAATAGGGTACCCAGAGCTTGGTGGAAAAGTATGAATATTCTTGTGGAGGATGAAGATGAAGAGTGATTTTTTTTTAGATTCCTGTTCTGCAACTTGATTTTTCCTCTGTGTACCTCTTTATACTTAACATTTTCCCTGTTCTCTCTTTCCTTCAATCTATTTTCCACTCACATGAGATTCTTTTTCCCTATAGTTTTCTTTTTCTATTTTAATTCTTCCCACCAGCCTCACCTTATCTCTTCTTGCATAGAATTTCCCTCAGTTTAGGTTGATACTCATGTTTATAGACCTGGCAGGTACTTTTGATTTTTATTTTTTAGTTGTCCAAGTGGTTAGTTGAAGTCATCTGTCTTTTGAATAAAATGTGCCCATCAGTAAAACTGGATAATACTTATCAGGATGCTATATACTATGCGGCTGAGCTAACCTGGAAGTTGCTGAGAGAAAATAACTGAAGAACTATGATGTACTTAATTGCAGTCTATTATCTTCATAAATAAATTGAACCTTTTCTTCTCTTGAAATTTATAACTTGAATTCCAGATAATTCTCTTTATAATAATAAGAGGGGCTGGGATATAGCTCAGCAGCACAAGCGCCTCCTTGGTAAGCACAAGGTCCTGAGTTTGATTCCTGGTACAAAAAAATGAGTTTCAGGCATAACGATAAGAAATGATAAGACATAGATTCAATAAGATCAGTTTTTTCAACAATTTGTCTTTTCAACAACTGAAAGAAAATCAGCCAATTAGGTTCTTTAATTCTACAGAAATACAGTGATTAGATTCAAAGAATGAAATTGGATTTTAAAATATATTTGGATTTTAAGCTTCTTCAAATGGAACTATATATATGGGTGAAAACAAACCTACTATAACAAAATCTTTGCTTTTCTTCTACGACTGTAAGTCTGAGGGTTTTAAATGTTCCAATGATGTCATCAGTGTGTAAAATTGGTGCACAGGATTCAAAACTCAGGAATTGTGGGTGTGTAAAGAATTATGGTTCTTTGAAGACACCAACATTTGCTGATGAAAGTATTTGAAATAGTATAAATTCTATCCCAAGCTGAGCATTCTTAACTAAAAATCTGAGACAAAGCAAGAACATAAAGGGCTATCTGTACTCAATCCTGAGAAATTTAGATTTCATACAAACCTACCTTTACTTTAATTGCAGTTTGGTTATTAGAAAAAAAAATCACATACCACAAACCAAATATCTAAAGCCACGTTTTTTCTTAACACAGGTTTTTCTAAGCTTACCACTTCACAGTGGTAAAGCCAAAAATAAACCCACGAGGGCTTTCCTAAGCAAATTCAACAGCACACCAAACCAGGCCCAAGGAGAGCCCCGCTCAGCGGTGCCCCAAGGGCCTCTCCCAGGAGCTCCCACCCGCATTCCCCCTCTCCTAATTAGGACACTAATCAGGGTTCCAAATTTAAATGCTAAGTAGAAAAGGAGATCTGGTTCCGGGCCAGAATTACTTGAACAGGAAACACTGTCCGCAGTTAGTCCTCTGAGGGTGGGAAGAGAGCCGGGGTTGCATGACTGTTTGGGCCATCTGACTTACTGGAGGGTAGGCTTTCCTCTCATTTGTCTGAGAGAAGATTGTAGAAATTGCAAACTTTGAAGACAAAATAGGTTTTTTTTTTAAAGTCGTGCTTTGGGGTTTGCACGCAGGTATCCTTTTACAAATTCATTTATCACTATGGTGACATGAGGGGACACAAGACGTTACCCTCAAGAACAGTTTCCTGGTTCCAGCTAGGCATCCTCGAAATTGTGCAGGGCAACTTCGTCAGTTACCATGGCAACCAAAATTAGAAGGGCTTTTGCAACACTAACAGAAACCATCTTTTGAAGCGCTTCTGTGAATCATGATGATGCAAGCTTGTGTGATACATATTTTTTAAGAACCAAATTATCATAAGCAAATATTCGTCTGAAATTCTCATTTGAAACTGTAACTCGAACACATCCCCCACACCTCTGGTTTTGTTTGTATCCCTTGATTCTCGCGGCCTGCAGGGCAAATGCGATTTGTTTAATTTCCAAACTTGTCTGAATTACAGGGGTGAGAGCTTAGGGTGTGATTCATTCGCTCTTATTTTGAAACGGGATGAGGAGGGAGGAGGGGGAGGGTGGTCTAACAGAGCCCTCTTGTCTAGGAAACTGCAGGACGAAAACTGGAGAGAGAAGGGGCAGAGAGGCAGAGAGTGATACAGAATAGCGGTGGAGACAGAAGGAGGGAAGGAAAAAGCGAGGCGAAGAGTACAGAAGGCTGCACCTAGGCGGACAGCCTTGACCCATCCATCCGCCGCATGTGTCCAGCACGCGGATGCTGATCGGAATGGGCATCTTACAAAGATTCCACTCCGATCCCTTCCTCGGTGGCATCGCGGGTCCCGCAGCTGCCAGTACCCCGTGAAGAGATAAGGCTCTTCTGTACCCTGCGCTCTTCTGTGGGAAGCATGTTTCTCTGAGGAACGTCGTGGAGTGGGGTGTGGTGAGAGGTGTCCCTGGCCAGCCCCACAGGCGCGAGACTTCCTCTCCCCCGCCAGCCCGGCCCGCGCCGTGGGGCGGCTGCGCGCGTCCCCAGCCCTGTTAACGGCTCACGCCTTCGTGCCGGCGCCCCGGGCAGGGTCCTCGGCTCACGCGTGGGCACGCGACACCGCCCGGCGGCCCACGCAGGGCGCGCACGCACCAGGCCAGGTCCAGGCAGGACAGGTCTCGCGCGGATCGGCCTGCGCGTGGAGGCCCGGGGTCTCCCCAAGGAACCCCTGGCCTTTTCCCGACGCCACTTCGCCGCGCCCCGGACGGAACCTGGGTCTCCCTTTCGCCCTGGGGCCGGGGAGGAGAGTGGCCGTCCCCAGCCTTGCGGGGCTGCAGGTTGGCAGAGCGAGGGCGGACGGGGCGGGCGCGCGGCGGGGGCCCCGCACCCCTCGCTTACCTCCGGCTGCGCGGCGGGCCGGGCGCGGGGCTGGCGCGGGGTCCCGGGGCGTCGGCGTCGGGTCGCCCCCGAGGCTCCCGGAGCTGTCAGGGGCGGCTGGCCCCGCCCACGCTGCGCGGCAAACCCCGCCTCGCTCTGCTCTCCGCAGCAGCCGGGAGCCGGGCTCCCCGCAGCGTTTCCCGAAGGACCAATCCGGAGCGGGGGGCTGGCTCGCGGGGGGCGGGGGCGCAGGGAGTGCGGGGCCGCCGGACGCGGGTCGGGACCTGGCGGGCCGGTTGCTATGGCAGCCAGGAGGGGGGCGGAGGGAGCGCGGCGCGGGGACACCCACTGCGGTCTCTCGGGGAGGGGACTCGGGCCTGCCGAGAGGATCCCTCGTAGGGCGTGGGTGGGAAGCGGCGACACAGCCGAAAGCGGGTTGACACGGCTCAGATCAATTTAATGCTTTGCGCTGAGCCGCTCAGCTCTTGAGCGACGCTTTCCGTGTCCTTGCAAGACCGCGACCCAGTCTGTAATCCTCCCAACAGAACGGGGCTTTCCAGCAAAGACCTCCGGTCTGTCAGGGTTTACGCTCTGCAGAAAGAAGTGCTAATGTCACCCTCGCCTCCATTGCACACATCAGGTCAGATTCTCGTGTTGTCACTTCGTTAATGACTCCCTACTCTGCCTCCTCCTAGCTTTGACCCTTTGACTAATGGTAGACGCCAAATATTATTTTGTCAGTTTACATACCGATAAGGAAGACAAGTCACTGGGTTGAAGTGTAGAGGTGGGGATGGAATTCACAGAATGCAGAAGTTTAAGCCCTTCATTTTACAGAAGAGGAAACAGTGCAAAAAGGTCAGTCAATTTAGCGACAGCCACACGGCATGTTAATGGCACAGCTAGGACTAGACACCTGACACAGCAGCTCTGCGATCAGGTTTCCACTCCTCATCAGTGCTGTGTTCATTACTGCCGGGGCAATATCTACAAGAACAAAACTGCTGAAGAGAAACATACCCTGGTCTAAAGTCTTTTCATGGCAGAAATTAGGGAACCCAAAGATCCTTCTTTTGCCATTTGCCAGGCACTGTAATGAATACTTGAGGTCGATGAAGAAACTGTGACCCTGAGTGGGTACATGACCTGCTAAATGTTACACAGCTGTAGGATGCTCGTGCCTGGTTTGATGCTCAAACCAAGGCAGCCTGACTCACTTCTTACTTCACATCTCCGCTGTGCCTTTCTGTGTGCTCAAGGAGGTCAGGAACAGGCAGGGCAAGATACCGAAACCTTGGACAGCTCCATGCACTGGCCACTGGCAGGAGGGAAAAACCCCTGAAATGATTGCTTCCTTGCTTTATGAGAGTGGTCATGTATTTGTGCAGGGTCAGGGTACTCTGAGAAATGGTTGTCTACAAGGGAAAGAAAAGAGGAAATTCATTTTAAAATATTTTAACCAGGTGTGGTAGCGCACACCTGTGATCCCAGCACTTGGAAGATCGCTGAGTTCAAGGCCAGCCTGGGCTACCAAGTGAGTTTAAGATGAGCCTGGAATACATATCAAGACCCCTTCTCAACAAGTAAACAAATAAAAACTAATCTTAGCTGGCCATGGTGACACAGTCCTGTAATCCCAGCATGTTGGGAGGCTGATGCAGGATCACAAGTTGTAGCCCAGCCTGTACAACTTAGTGAGAACCTGTGTCAAAATAAAAACTGAAAAAGGGGGCTGGGGATGTTGTTCAGTGAGGAGGTCCTGTGTTCAATCCCCAATACCAGTAAATAAATAAATACTTTTAAAACAGCATATGCCATCAGTCTATTTCTAAGGCAATAAAATACAGAGTAAAATGTCTGTTATTTAAAAATATGAAAGAGCCCTTAAACCTTACAATGTAATACACTGGATAAACTTTCATAGGAAGACAGCCTAGAAACCAAATTCAAACTCCCAACACGACATGAATTTTTGCCCATCATGCCACCAACAGAGGGAGGAAAATTTCGAGCTGCATTAGAAGTCACTTTCCCTGCATTTGCCGGATTCCACTCCCCTGAACTCTCATTTCTCTTTATTCATGATGCCAGAGCCGGCTCCTTTCAAATCAGAGCCCTTCCTTCATGCCTTCCCTGCCTTGGAGCCCTAGGATTCCCTACCACGAAAGACTGACTTTGCACCAAATTAAGGGGCATTTGTCAATAGATTGGTTACAATGTAACAATACAAAGGTTAAAAATTCTTGCTTTTTCCAGGTCTAGTGGTGCACATCTGTAATTTCAGCTACTCCACAGCTGGAGACAGGAGTACTGAAAATTTGAGGCCATCATTGGTAACTTAGCAAAACCCTGTCTCAAAATAGAGTTTTGAGTAGTGAGGTAATATTTTCCACATATTAAATGAAAGCAAAAATTTCAGAACAGAATAATACAGATTTGTGATGTAATGCAATTAGAAATGTTTTAACTTATTGGATTTTTCCAAAAGAATTTATGACACTATAAGACCTTTAAGACAGTGTAGATAAGTCCACAACTCATTCAAATGTACTTTTCTTAACCTTCCTCCCCCATGTACTTGACCTTCCTTTGAAAAATAGTGACAGTGGTTAAAAGTTTAGACTTTCGAGTCATAGAGCTACAGCTTGATTTCTAGCAATTGAAATTTCTAGCTGTTATTTACTATCTGTATGACATTTTTGATGTCAAATATCTTTTAGGTTCAATTTCCTTCTTTGTAATCTGAGAGTTGCTATGAGAATTAATGAGATGAAGTTTCTGGTAAATAGTGCAAATTTCCTAATCTGGAGTCAGTAATGTTGGGATGTCTGGCTTGTTAAGAGGATCTCCCGCTAGCAATGTGTTGGAATTTGCTGTTTTCATCATAATGTAGAATTATTTGGGACCCACAGATGGACAATATCTCCTCTACCAAGTTTATGGTGCTAGTCAAGAGAACAGACAGAAATTCTACTCTTGTTTCCTGGTCATGTTAGCTGGTACACTTCATGCATACTGAATGCGAACCTGGGCCATTCATGGGGAGTCCCCAGCCCCTGGCATCTCTTCCATTTTTCTCCAGTAGCAGTATTTGACAAATCTTAGAGGAGGATAAAGAACAGAGTTTTCTTTAAAGACTACATTGCTATAGAGTTGAGTCTACAACTCAAAATGGCATAACCATGCCAGGCATGGTGGCGCATGCCTGTAATCCCAGCACTCAGGAGGCTGAGGCAGGAGGACCGTTATGAGTTCGAGACCAGCTTGGGCTACAAAGTGGGCTCAAGGCCAGCCTGAACTGTGCAATGAGACCCCATCTCAAAAAGATATTAAAAAAATGGCATAACCTATGACAGGTATTTTGATGTTTATCTTTTTAGGATCTGAGTGCTACCTAAATCTGAGAACTCATATCATTCAACAATTCAGAAATACTTTCAGACATGTCTTTGAGAAGGACCTGTCTTAGTTTGGGCTGCTGTAACAAATTTTCATAGCCTTGGAATTACAAACAACAAAAGTTCTGCAGAAGTCTGACATGAGGGTGCCAGTATGTTCAGGGCTTCTTAACAATTTGCAGACTGCAATCTTTTCTTTGAATCTTCATATGGCAGAGAACAGAGCAAGAGAATTTGCTGGAATTGCTTGTAATGGCATTATTTCTACTCATTAGATTAGTGCTGCTCTCCTGATCACTTTTTTAAAATTTTATTTTAAAGACAAAAAAATGGAGACATATGAATCAGAAAAGCCATAAACAATACAGAAAATACAAAGTTATACAGAATATAGTAGGGAATTAGCACTGGATGTTGTATTACATAGTTATCTTCACATTAGTTAACACAAAAACATTAAAGGAAATACCAAATTATAGAGAAGATAGTAGGGAATTTGCACTGGATGCTGTATAATATAAAGTTATC
>PVLD010004687.1:0-75268 GCA_004027595.1 Dinomys branickii | reverse complement strand
CCGAGGAAATACAGAATTATAGAGAACACAGAAGGCAATTAGTTCTGGATGCTGTACTACATAATGTTACCTTCACCTTTGTTACTCAGTTACACAGATGATGGCCCATTTGATCATTCAATTTTTCTCCTCCCTCATCTCTGTTGCCCTACCACTCAATCAGTCATCTTCCCTGTGATAATAACTGTACTCCTGGGTTTATCTATATCCTTGGACTCTCGCCTTGGGAAGAAATATAGCTGCCTCAGACTATACTATAACATACATGGGTGTATACAAACTGCCATGGTTGGAGGTGGGAAAGCACCTATGCTCACAGCGGACCGCCTGGCTCCACCTTGTCATCATGCTATGGGTGGGGGCGGGTCCAGTACATGAGGTGCCCTGGGTGGGGCCCTCAGCGGAGCAGCAGAGGGGCCCACAGCGGAGCAGCCACGGGGCCCACTGTGGCGCAGCCGCGGGGCCCACAGCAGAGCAGCCGCGGGGCCCACAGTGGGGCAGCCGTGGGGCACGCGCCCCCATCGGGGCGCCCTCTGTGACTTTTTTGGCTCTGTCCCGTTGCCTTGATGCCAGAGGCCCTTTCTTCTCCTCCCACCTCCTCCTGATCTCCAGCATTACCGTTCCCCACCCCTTGCAGCTGGGCAATGGGTCTCCGAAGCTGAAGCTGTGAATGCTGAAATGAGGGCGTGGGACAAGGGTGTGCTTGGAGCGGCGACCTCCTCCCTCTCTATCTCGTATCCCTCCCACTGCGCCATGGCAGATCTGGGATCCCCTCCTCTAGAGGAGGTTTTGCTTAGTCTTTCCGAGGGTTTCAGTTCCCATTTCAGATCCTTCTTGAGTTCAGGACATCCACCTCTTTCCTTTCTATCCTTCACATGTTGCTATATTCCTGTCTGAGTGGCATTCCTCCGGGAGGTTCTCTCTCTGCTGCCTACCCGGTCGCCATAGGTTCATACAAGGTTCATATACGCGAGCAGTATGGAGACACTCTTGTTGCTCGTATTAGTAGTTTGGGGTGAGTCCTGAAGCCTGTGGACTCGTCCCATTGCTGTCAGGAACAGGTGGTGATTGCGCAGGCCGCGGAGGCTCAAGGTGCTCACAGAGGGCGTTCAGGGTGAGAGCCGAAGCCCAGTAACTCAGTTCATGCTTCCTGCTTGATGTTGGAGTGAGAAGGGCGTGGGGCCGTGTGATCCACCTGCATCTGCAGCTCTCTCTTGCTGTTGTGCTCCAGTTCCTGTTTGTTCTTTGGCTGGATCCCTGGGAGTTGCTGTGGCTCTGATGTCGCTGCTGATGCACCCCGCCGCTCCCCACTGGGAGCCGCCCACACAGTGGAGAGGCAGGAGGCCACAGCCTCCAGGCAGGCATAGAGCTGGGTGTGGTGGGTTGTGCACTGGCTGCTCTGGCTCCACCTTGCCTCCAGGTGCTGATTTGGAAGGTTGCTGCAGGGTGGGGACTCCACTTCAGTGGCTGTTGCAACCTCTCATCCTCACACTGGATTTGACCACAGTTCCCAACCACCATTGCCTCTTTTCCTGGCTGCGCCCTCTCCTCTCCAGACCTGGACCAACTCTTGGAACTCCGCTCTACCCTGGCCGAGTCGGGAGGCTTTCATGAGCGTGGGTCTCCGAAGCTGAAGCTGCGATTGCTGGAACAAGGGCTTGGGCCAAGAGTGTGTTTGAAACAGTGGCTTCCTCTTTCTCCGTCTCTTCTCCTTCCGACTGTGCTGCGGCGGCCCTCCGATCCTTTCCTCCAGGAGAGGTTTTGCTTGGTCTTTCCTAGGGCTTCAGTTCCCATTTCAGATCCTTCTTAGGTTCAGGGTACACCTCTCTCCTTTCTGTCTTCATATTGCTATATTCCATTGTCTGGGTGGTAATCCTCTGGGAGGTTCTCTCTCTGCTGCCTACCCAGTCGCCATCTTCCCGGAAGTTTTTCTCTCTCCTGATCACTTGAAGCCCTTACTTCCTAATACCATTGGGAGTTAGGAGTTCCACATATAAATTGGGGCAGAGATAAAGATTTAGTGCACAATAGATCTCCCGCCAAGGCTTATCTTTCAGTAACTCCTGTTGTACATATGCGTCAAATCTCATCTCACCTTGTGTTTTCTCAGGTTCTATAGATTTTTACCTTCTGTGCAACATTCTAGGCAATTGCTTCAGATCTTCCATTTTTAAAATTCTTTCAGCAGGGAGCCAACTGATATAGTTTTAAATGGAATCATTTATTTGCAACTAGTATTTATCAAAATCTCATTTTCCTTAACTTTATAGGAACTCTTTAAGACTATGTCTCATGTTGAAAAAACATTTAAGCAAGGATGCAGAAGGATTACAAATTTGAGCCCTGTCTTGGTATTTTAGGGAAATTCTCTCTCAAAACAAAATAATGGGTTGGGAATGTAGCTTAGTGTGAATGCCCTGGGTTCGATTCCCAGTCTCTATCCTCTCTCTCTCTCTCTCTCTCTCTCTCTCTCTCTCTCACACACACACACACACACAC
Source organism: Dinomys branickii (assembly GCA_004027595.1). Classification (NCBI taxonomy): domain Eukaryota; kingdom Metazoa; phylum Chordata; class Mammalia; order Rodentia; family Dinomyidae; genus Dinomys; species Dinomys branickii. Next base: position 72,769 of record PVLD010004687.1, on the reverse strand, counting down.
ACACACAGAGAGAGAGGAAGGTAGGAAGAAGGCAGAGAAGGGAGGAGGGAAGGGGACAAAGGCCACAATAATTTTCAATATAAGGTTTTAAATTACTGAAATTTTCACTGTAGTAGGAACTATATTCCAAAATTTAATTGAACGGGAAGTCAAGTATAGCAATTAGTGTGATACTTTTTTTTTTTTTTTGGTCTTTATGAGACAGGGTTTCCCTATGCAGTTCAGGCTGGCATTGAACTCACTATGTACCCTAGGCTGGCCTTGAACTCTCAGTGATCCTCCTGCCTCAGCCTCCCGAGTTGCTGGATTACAGACATGTGCCACCACACCTGGAAGTGTGACACTGTCTTATACATAGTACTGATGTACTATTCACATTTAGACAAGGAAAACTAAAGGCTCTGGGTCTACTGATACTTAACAAAATTACCTATTATGAAAAGTTCTTAAAAACAGATTTGAATAGAATTACCTTCAATTTTAGTCTTTAATAAGCACTATTTCATGTGACTAGTGTTCTGGACCCATACTGTTCTCAATATTTCTTAGCTATATCTGAAGTCACATGTGTCTTAGATAACTACAGTTCTACCAGACACAAGTACTTTTCTAATGTAGCTACTCTACCAGGATTCAAATCAGAATTATATTCTCCTACGTGAATTCATACATTGATACTCCACACTTACTAGTTAGCATGTTGTGTCTAAGTATATTTGAGGTACCAGAGGCAGTAAAACTATTTCTAGTCAATTATTCTGATTTTTTTAAAATGTCTTCTTCTGTAACATTTCTTGTCTTTGTGACATTTTTATCTCAAGAACATAAAAGCAATAAGCTACTGAAGATTAGGATGTTCTTGTAATAAAAATCCAGAGCTTATCTTAGCCTAGTTATCACATGGAAGGCTATCAACAGTCCATAACAAAGAAGGTACTTCTATAGTAGCACTTATTTTTAAAAAGAGACCCTTAAAAAGGTTAATTCTAGAGCTAGAATTGTAGCGCACTTGGTAGAGCACTTACCTAGTACGTGCGAGGCCCTCGGTTCAATCACCCCACTGCCTTCTTTGAACTAGGTGGTCAGTTATTCTTTAAGTGTGGTCCCAAGATTCACAGCATTATTACCTGGGAACTTGTTTTTTATTTATTTTTTATTTTTATTTTTTTTGCGGTACTGGGGATCGAACTCAGGACCCTGCGCTTGCTAGGCAAGCGCTTATTCCACTGAGCTATATCCCCAGCCCAGTGAGAACTTGTTAAAAACACAATTTCCTGGGCCCTAATTCAGAACAACTAAGTCAGTCTGAGTGTGGGTTCAGTAAGGTGCTTTAACAAGACTGTGATCTCTGCAAATTTTAAGACCCATGTTATACCGCCAGGTGTAAGTCTGTTTGCTGCTCAGAAGCCAATACTTGACAGAAAAAAATCAGATTTATACAAAGGCTGACACCTTTGAAGATGAGGGGAGTTGTCTCCTCATGAAGAGACAATTCTGGAGAACTTAGGTACACAAAGGGCTTAGGGAGGGAAAGTACCCACAATGGACAAGAGACAGGAAGTCCTGTACTTAGTTACAGGACATGGGTCTTTTCTTTGGCTGTGTTCAATCAGCTTTGACCTGTTATTCTTTAGGAAAACACATCATTTCTGTAAAGTTAGACGTCATCTTATACACTGTCATTTAATCTGACCACCAGGTGTTCTGGGTTCTGAAATCTAAAGATTGTAAAATATAATGAATATTATAGTAAAGTCACATTGCCAAGAATGGTGAAGTGAGGTAGTATTTTGAGTGCAATTCATGGCAATATCTTTTACTGTATGAAACAGTCACCATATATTTTTTATTGTAAGCTAGGTACAGGTTTAGAATTTAGAATGCCAGGCAAAAGGTGGCAAAGCCTGCAAAAGACCTCAGAAGAGCAGCTGCTGTTATGTAATGTGCTGCACCCCAGGACAACAGAGATATTAAAATGTGATTTGCTGTACATATCTTGCCAGCTTTTTGGACCTTATTCCCTACACTCCCCAACCCATGAAAGGCTGGTATGGATTCCAAAAAGAAAATGTCTATTCCATGCATTGTGCAATCCAGCGTTGTCAATAACAAAGAGCTCTGAGAGGCGATCCTACTGTAGTGATCAGGAGTATGGTCTGCAGGGCAGGGGTCTAGCTCCCCTAGTTCAAATATTGGCTCATCAGTTTCTCATTTTCTTCCTTTGTTTCTTCCATTTATGAACGCTAACAGTGTAGTGACTTCATGAGAACTGAGGTAAGTGTGCAATACGAAGATGATGCTTGAATGATAGCCATTATGTTAGAATGCAATTTTTTAGTAGGTTACATTTTGGTAGAAGTATCAAGGTAGGGATCGCTTCAGCTTAATAATCATATCAGATTATAGGGAAGGCAAGGAGAAAAAGATCAAATTCACATGCTGCCTTTCTACTTACGTCAGAAAGGAACAAGAAAATAAAGTGTAAGAACAGAATATAAGATACCCTGTTATGCTCAGACTATTATGTCTTTTTGAGACAGGGCGAGTCTCGCTATGCAGTTTAGGCTGGCCTTGAGCTCACTTTGAAGCTCAGGCTGGTCTTGAACTTGCAACTATCCTCCTGCCTCAGCCCCCTGAGTGCTGGGATTACAGGTGTGCACCACTGCGCCCAGCTAACCCCAGACTATTATGACGGCAGGCTCTGTATTTATGGTTTATCTTTTTAATTGGTGGTGGTCAGGGTTTACAGTTTAATTCCTTACGTTTCTCGTATGACTCCTGTATGACAAATACTAAGAGCTCCAGGGTTAGTGTGCGTCTTCCTTCCTCTTTAGATGTAATTAAGGAAAAGCTGTGTGAAAACTTCAAAGCTGCTAATTTTCTTCAACAAAGTCAGGCTAAAATTTCCAAGTCAAGCTTTTACTTATCATTTTGGATGTCAGCTATAGAACATTATTTTCAGGTGAACACATGACTATTTGTCTAAAAATAATAAACCCATACTAACCTGGAGATGTCACTAAAATCCACCTAAATAGTGAAACTTTACACTTAGGTTTTTATCTAAGCTTGTTGACTTATTCACCATCTAAAATGGGAGTCTAGGGCTGAGGATATAGTTCAGAGGCAGAAGCGCATGCCAAGTGCAAGGCCCGGAGTTTGACTCCTGGTATAAAAAAAAAAAAAAAAATCTAGTCTTTCATGGGCTGTTCTAATCCTGAAATCTAATTCTTAGTTGAAGACAGAGCTGAAGCACTCAAATTTCCAAGAAAATATTCTTACATTTAGTAATGTGTAAGGATAGGAGCCTTTTTAAAAAGGAGAGCTCTGTTTTGGAATCTAAGATTTCTGCTATCAGGGTTTAGTTTTCCTTTGCAAGAGTGGGCAGTGTGGTGCAATAAACATACTTGGCCTTTGTCACCGATTCCTAGCAGAGCTCCTGAAACCTTCGCAATGTCCTGATAGCAACATCTTTCTGTTATTCCTAACAAGCTCCTTTTGGCCTTACCAGTTTCTGGTAATGGACTTACTGACAGGAGGTCCTTCAATAGCTTCAAGACTGATTGTATCACCTGGTTTTATTACCACAGGAACCAAACAAGATGACTTACAATGACCAGGCCTGCCCTAAGACCTCTGGGTGAGAACAGAGGGCCGGAAATTGAATTTAGTTACTAAAATGGATTTAATCACCCTTGTGAAATTTCCATTAAGACAGCTTGGCCAACAGCATGCTGGGAGGGTACCGACCCATTAAAGAGCTCTGCCCTTCTATTCCACACCCTCACCTTATGCATCTCTTCCATTATTCCTGAATTATATCCTCTTTAATAAAGCAATTGTTTGTTAAGTATTGTGCTTTCTTATTTTGGGACATTACCAAGCTTGGGGGTTATGGGACCCCAAGTTTGCAGTTGGCTGAATAGTACTGGTAGCCATTTGTGGCTGTGCCTGAAGTGGGAAGAGTTTTGTGGTCCTGAGCACTTAACCTGTCAGGGTCTGCCAACTCTGTGCAGCATGCAAACTCATGTGCTGATACCCAGCTAATCTCTGAAAATTGCTGTTCAAACATCAGAGAGAGGTTCTCCAGTGACGACCGCCACACACGCCACTCCTCAACTATCACATTATACACTTACCTTAAAACTGCAGCAGGGGTGGAAAACGAAACACTCCAATAGGAATAAAGTTAGAAAATACTATGGGAACAAATACCCAATCCAGTAGTTGGAACAGATGTACGATTTTTAAAAGCTGTTTATGTTATATATGTACACACAAAATGCTTTGTAAACCACACAATGTGGTTTACCAGTGGGTCAATTTCCTCTCCTTTTCCAAATTCACTGGCATTCTGAGCATACTGGTAGTCTTACACCTTTTGAGAAAAGGAAAATGAATTATATCTATCTCCTAAAACTGCCTTGAAAGAACAATAATTTTAAAACTTTGATGTGCCTTTGGTCCTTATCCTTGTGGTCAGACCTCTTCAAAGAGGATTAGGTTAGAAAAAAAAGAGGACTATGTTTAAAAATAAATCTTGTTTCATACCTTGGCTTAAAGGAAGAGCATGAGCTATTTTCAGCATTCAAAATCCACTACGTACTAGGTGACAATTTATATGTCTGAGATCACTGTTAAGGACAGTTTAAAAAACAAAAGGCTGTAACTCAGGAGCATATACCTCCTATAAGGCAAAATGAAAATTTAATTTTATTATCAGTATTTTCTAACAAAGAAAAAAATAGAAATGAGCTTTGCAGTAGGTGCTTAGCTGCCAAATAACACAATTGGAAGTGTTCATACACTTATTTGATTGTAAAATAAAAGGATATCTTCTTCCTGATATGCCCAAATCTGTGAACACTCCAATTATGTAAAGCCATTTCAGTATATTTCATAAATGTGCTAACAGCTGACATCAAGATTACAAAGGTTAACTGAATTGATCTTTTAACAAACCAGTAAGTGGAAAAAATACCATTTAAATAAACTAGCTCAACAGAAAGAATTCTGCTTGCTATTGTACTCACACTCTAAAAACTAAAAGAACACCAACTCTCCCGTGTTCTGAGCTGATTCTGATGGTTGGAGGGATGTACTGAGAATTTTCTCAAAAGACGCAAATGTTAATATGATGCAAAAAGATGCAAGAAATCTCTCCTAACCAGTTCCATGCTAATAATTAAAAAAAGAGTCATGAACACAGAATTTTAAAGTTTACTTTAAAAATGTAAACATCTCCCAATATTTAACAGGTAAAGAAAATAGCATATTGATTTTATGTGGTTATGTTTTATTTTCCAAATAATACTGATTAAAAATATTTACACATCTACTTTTAAATCCACAGTTTAGCACTCTTATTTGTATGGCTTTAAAAGTTATAGCACAAGATCTTTACATTAAGGGGTTGGGGGAAGAGACTCAAAACAAAGCCTGGTATATTATATACATGTCTTTTTCTGTACTTTATTTTAAATACATTAATTTTTAAATCTTTTTTATCTGGTGGTAAAACATTAGTGCAATTTTTCTTCAAAGTAAAGTTTACCACAGACAGAAATGAATTTTCCCAATTGAAAATGGCCCTTCAGCTGCCATTAAATAAAATTTCTCAACTTAAAAAGAACTGGCGGTGACCATTATAAGCAAAAATATGAAGTACTTACAGCATCACTTACATTGCTCCTTCCAACACAAACCTAGAAAGAACCAGAGATGCTTTGTAGAAGTTTAGTTGCTTTTGAAAAGGCACATGGGTGTGAATTTTTAAGAACATTCTAGACACTGTGCCACCATCACTCTGTCTCTGTGCAGAGATGGCATCTGTGACTAACTGGAGTAGACAAGAATGTTGTTCAAGCTAAAGAAAGCCAGAGCCAAAACTTAACTGCACAGTAACAATGCACTTTTCCTCATGCAGCCTTGTGTTTCCTATATATTCAATTTTCTCATGCATTAGAATACATAGGTTGTATTCTAATGATTTTTACAATATGGAAAAAAACTTAAGGAAGGACATCACCTGGGGAAGAGCAAAGGGAGAACCCTTACCACAATAAAAATAGATACATTCGTACCCAACAATATAAGAAGAATATAATCCATTTAAATTTCCAGAAATATACGTCTCAAAACTTCTCTTCATTTATGAGAAAGAACCCTCCTCCTCCTCTGTGGTATTACTGGGGGGGAGGGTTGTCAGTTTGTTTCCATAGAAAATAGTTCAGCACACCCGGAAATAGTTTGACTTTGGTCCATGTGTCTGTTAGCTTAAGGACAGTCACACTGCCCCTACTCAGTTCAAAACCCAACATGTAAGTTTAAAAATATATTCATCTGTTGTTTCATTCTAAAACTGGCATAGCTGTTCTGTCCTCATTCTCTGTCTTTTCAGCTTGGGAATCCACTGTTGGTTTGGTCTTTAAACTGTCAGCACCTTCGTGATCTTCCGTGGCAGCTTCAGTATCATCTGCTTGGCTACATTCTCTTTCCTCTTGACTTGTGATTCCAGGGGTCACGTGATCCAAGTCTGCTTCTAGAAGCTCAGTTTGTACTTCCACCGGCATCTGATGTACCCGTTCGACATGCAACTCCTCTACATGTACTTCAGTGCCTTCTTCAGTCTGAATTCGACCCACTTCTAGATAGCTCACTTGGACCTGCTCTGGAAGCTCACTCATGTGTGAATCATGTACCTGGCCATCCTGGAGCAGATCTGGATGGACTTGTTCCACAGTCACTTGTGCTGAATCCACCTGAACCTGAAGCAGTGGTAACATATGCACCTTCCCAACCTGTTCTATAATAGTCATTGACGTCACTGGTTCAGTTTGCACATGTGTTTCTACTGAAAGGACTTCTTCAGTTATTAGATGCTCTGAAATGTTGTGAGATTCATTTAGATGCCTCCTGAATTCATTTCCTTGCATAAACCACAAGTCACACAGAGTGCAATGGTTGGGTTTATCCCCAGTGTGTATTACCAAGTGATCTTTGAATTGGTCCCAACTATTAAACACACTGTTACAGACCTGAAATAACCAAACATATGTTAACAATACTAATATTCAAACTGACAGAAATATGAATACATCTGTTCTCTGTAATACACTGATATTAGGCTGATGACCACTCTAAATGAGGTACAGTACTACAATATAATCTAGTCCAGACTATTTATTTCTTTGGTTCATTTCATCTTTTAGCTGATACACCACACAACTACATTCTGGGAAACATCTCAATATTGCACTTAAGTATCATATAAATTCTATGAAGTAACTATAATTTCTCCCATAATTTTAACATTTAGAATAGTTACAGTATTTGGTATAGAAACACAATAACCCTATCTGTCTTCCCTGTACTCCCAATTTTAAATGACTGCTTTACAGTTAAGAATAACCATAATTTCACAATACCTAGTATTTAGGACATCATTTTTATTGACATTGGTGCCATCTAGGGTTGAATGCAAAAAATGATTTTACTCTCCCTTGTAAAATTAACACAATGTTTTTACTCTCATTTCTTTCCAAACCATTAGCTCTATACTTTGCCTTTAAATTCTCTGGTGTTTCTTAACTTAACATGGAGTTGTGTCTTGGTATAGTCAGAAACACTGCAAGACAAAACTGTATCTAATGAACCTAATCTACAGTTACCAAGACAGTAAACTCTGAAGAGTTTCAGTTGTTGCTTACCCTCAAGATAACATGGCTGACTGGGAGCGGGGCTCACTGACGTGCTCAGATTCATGAGACAACATCTGTTATTACATCACTAGGTCAGGAAAAGGTCAAAATTCAAAATTTAAGGCACAGTTTCTAACTGAACATTCATCACTTTTACACTGCTACAAAGATGAAAAATCCTGTGTTGAACCACGCTAGGTCAGGGACCATTACCTTTCACTTTTAATGACTACAAACAGATTCTTTTGCTGAGAGAAAACCCTCACACATACCTGACATTCGTACAGCTTCTTCCTGCCTTTCTTTGCTCCTACTCCAGTTTGGCATGCAGTGAGGTGACATTTCAGAGTGCTGTTTCTAGCAAATCGTTCATGACAATTTGGACATTCAAAAGGTTTTTCACCTATTGTAAGGTAAGACATTGGACAAATTAAATACAGCAAAAACAAATTTCAGAGTTTACTTTGTTCTTTTTGGCTAATGTAGTAACGCTTTAACACTTTTTTGGTAGTACCGGGGACTGCAGAACTTTGTGAGTGCTAGGCAAGCATTTTTAATAACGTTCTTAAGAAGATAAATACAAATTTATAATTCAGATATTCTCACCATATCCAAAAGACTTCTCTAAAGATGGCAGTAAGGTTTACTAGTTAATTGTAAATGAACTCTGCTGAAGATAAGAACATTTAGATCTTAGCCAGGCATGGTGGCACAAGCCTGCAATCTAGCACTCAGGAGGCTGAGGCCAAGAGAGTCGCTGTGAGTGTGAGGCCAGCCTGAAGTACCTAGTGAGACAACCTCAAAAAACCAAACCCAACCAGGTGTGGTAGTACACGCCTGTAATCCCAGCACTCGGGAGGCTGAGGCAGGAGGATCGCTGTGAGTTCAAGACCAGCCTGGGCTACCAAATGAGCTCAAGCCCAGCCTGAACTGTATCACAACACCCTGTCTCAAAAAGACCAAAAAAAAAAAAAAAAACAAGATATTTAGATCTGTGAGTTCTGTTCTACATTTACACATTTCCCTAGATCAAGGGAATTATGTGCTCCACAAGTGTTTTTTATATACTTACCACATACCAAACCATGGATAATGACCTTTGTTTCAAAAACTTTCTTATTAAAGGCCAGGGAAGGCAGGTGTGGTGGAAACTACCGGTAATCTAAGAACACAGGAGACTGAGGCAGTAGGACTGTCAAGTTTGAGGCCAGGCTGGGATACATAGTAAATGTAAGGTTAGCCTAAGCTACATAGATTGTCTCAAAAAAGCAAATAACAACAAAGAACCACCAAAAAACCCCAAACAACAACAAAAAAGGCCACAGTGTGAAAGTGAATACATAAAAATAAACCCAATGCACTGGAGTCCCGCTACAGAACACAGCCACAGAACGTAAAGCACTCTAGCAACACAAAAGGAGGGAGCAATTCTATTTGGAATGGAATGAGAGGGAAGAAGGAGGTTTGCTCTAGGTAGAGGCACCAAAGTATAAAACATGGTAGGTGACAAGTAAGGAGGGACAAATCAGTTGACTCCCAGACCTCTGGCTTAAAATATCAACCAGGATACAGAACGTAGGGTTCAGAAGTCCAAGCAGGTTTGGAGCGTGGTATACTAGGAGAGATTATGGATTCAGTTTTGTTTGTCGAAAACAAGATATTCACAGTAGTGTAGTGTCTGTTATAGCTGCACAGACAATTCTGGATCCAAATCTGATATACACATGTGGGGTTATTTTTGGTGTAATAAGTAATTTCACCACAGATAAAATTCATTTAAGTATGTTATAACAAAATCATGACTAGAATCTTGTGAAACATCAAGTTAAAAGAAGGTAGATGAGCTAGCAATGGAAATAGAAATTAAACTTCCAAGTAGAAGAAAACAGAAAATTAACAGCGGGTGAGTGGCACAGTGAGATCAGCAGCCAGATTTATCTGGGAAGGGGGTGGTACAGGCACATCAGTTAGAATGGCAATTCTTTCAAGGACTTGGAAAGTAGAGTAGACGTGGCTTGGACAGCAAGTCTATATGAGGTTCTTCAAGCTATGAGAAACTATCATTAGTCACTGATCTGCTGTGAAAGAGGCTGCAAGGAAGAAAAGGAAGAGTGGGAAAGACAGGTGGGTTATGGTCTCGGAAGCAGTACCAGGGCATAAGATCAAGGCCCACCTTCAAATGGGTAACCTGCTCCTCTGGAATAAAAGGAGATGAAAAGACATGCTGCTGCTGTTAAGCTGTGGGCATGCAGACAGACATGTCATCTGCTAAAGGTGGGGTGCAGTCAGGGGTCTTGAGTATGGATTACAGTGAATCCTGGGAAGAGCAATTAGGAAATCAAACACCAAACACCTACAGTCTGAGACACGCATTCTCTCCAGTGCGCAGCAACCACGGAGTAAATAGCCATGAGTGAAGTAAGTCTAAGGAAGAAAATGTGCTTAGATACAACAAGCAAAGGTATACATGTTAAGGTCCAGGAAAGGCAGAGAAGTCAGGAATAGGGCAACAAACTAGGAAAAAAGGACATGGAAGAGCTGGAAGGCTTAATGAGACAGAGGACAAGACAGACGAAAGGGGCACTCAGGGACAGGATGCCTACAGAGCATCAGAGGTAAGCTTTCAGCGGCAAAGTCACAGCGAGGAGGAGGTCCCAGATGTGACCTTCAGACTTCAGAATGACACAGGTAAATGACTAAGCTATGTATTTTTTCCCTAACATAGCTTTTGTAGAATTTTCATGTGATGAAAAATTAACTTGAGAGAGACTATCTAACTACCTGGAATCAGTGCTGGTACAGAAACTCCTTTTCAGCCAGGTGTGGTGGCGTGTGCCTACAATCTCAGCACTCTGGAGGCGAAGGAGAACATTTATAAGGCCAAGGTCAGCCTGGGTCACACACACTACAAATCCAGATTGAGCTGTATAGTGAGACCTATATTGTGACCTTGTCACAAGTATCAAAAAAAGCTTCCTGTTCCATCTCAAAATTGCTGGGATACAGTGTTAACTTGCTAAGAAAAAACAGGTTTGGGGACTTTATTAGTAATTTAAAAATTATTTTCATTATCAATGTAGTCTACAAGGATAAATTGGCCTAGCTTTCTTAAAGGGCAATGGGATAGTATTTGCCAAAATTTAAGATACTCATATTCTATGACCTGGAAATTTTCCTCTTGCCGTGGTGGCTCACACCTGTATTCCCAGCACTCGGGAGGCTGAGGCAGGAGGATTGCTGGGAGTTTGGGACAGCCTGGGCTACAAAGTGAGCTCAAGGCCAGCCTGAACTGCATAGAGAGACCCTGTCTCAAAAACAGACAAACAAAAAAAATGGAAACTCTGCTCTTAATTACTCAAACATGTAGACAAAAATAGATGTGCAAGGACGCTTATTGCAGCATAGTTTATAATAGTAAACGCCTAGTGAAACCTAACAGTAGTTAACCACGGTATAGCCAATACACTAAAATACTGTATGGTCATGGGGGAAAAATATGTTTTCTTTACCAAAAAAAAAAAAAAAAAAAAAAAAAAGACTCCAAAACAAATTAAATGGCACAGAACTGCACTATTGTATGCTCCTGATTATCTTCCCAAAACCATGCATGCAGGTCTGTCTGTGGCTTGAAACTGCATGGAACACACACAGAAAGATAAGAAAAGTAGTAACTGCTTATTCTTTTCGGGGGGATGGTGGTGGTACTGGAGACTGAACCCAGGGCCTCTGCACTGACCTACATCCCCCTACCCCTTTTTAAAATTTTGAGACAGGGTGTCACTTAGTTTGCTTAGTTACCCAGGTTGCACTTGGACTTATGACCCTACTGACTAGGCCTCCATGCTGGGACTACAGGTTGTGCCAACATACTCAGCACTTTTGCTTGTGGTGCTAGAGATGGAGCCTAAGGCCTGGTGCAAGCCCATACACAAGTTCTACCCCTGAGCTATATCCCTTGGCAGTAGATGCTTTTGAAGAGCTATACTTAGGTAGTAAAGAGACTTACTCCTCATAGAATACCATTTGAGCTGTTTCTATTATTTAAAAATTTAGTTTAACAACCCCAATAAAATCTCAAATTAGAAACAGATTATTCTATTTTAGATGTACAGAGTTACAATTTTCAAGGTGTTTTTACCATTTTATTATTGATCACAAACCCTATAAAGTAGGTATCATTATGTTTATTTATATAGAGAAAGCCAAAAATAAAGTGACCAGTTATATGCTGGCAACTGTCAGAACTGGAGTTTGAACAGAAATGATTTCTGGACCCACCTTTTTCTGTGGGGGCGGTACAGACTTGAAGCCAGGGCTCTGGGCTACCGCTGATGTACACTTTCAGCCTGTTTTATTTTTTACCTTAAGATGTGGTTTCATTAAGTTGCCCAGGCTGGCCTCAAACTTGCAATTCTGCCTCGGCCTCTAGAGTAGCTGGGATCATAGGCATGTGTCATCAAGCCCAGCTTACATCCACATTTGTTCTAATTCTACACGTCCTCTTGGAAACAAGGGAGCAAGTACAGTTCTTGAAGACATAGTAAAATATCAACCTCTAGGGGGTAACCCACTCTTCTGTCCCTCTCGTGGATAGAAGCTTTCTTTCCCTCAATAAATATATTCTGCTCTTTAAAAAAAAAAAAAAGTCAACCTCTAGGTTGTTTTCTATACTAGGTATCACTCAAGTATAGGTGCCAGGGGATGGGGATGTGGCGCAGTGGTAGAGCTCTTGTCTTGTATGCACAAGGCCTGGAGTTCGATCCCCAGCACCACGTACATTAAAAACAAATTTTAAAAAAAGATTTGTACAAGCATAAATTTAAAAAAAAAAGCATAGGTGCCAGCGCGTCTGGTACTTTCCTTCATGCCTCAACTTGCACCTCTTTTCTTTTTAAGCTAATAATCTCCAGTCAGGTAACTGAAAGACACCTTTTGTTTTACCCTACTCCTCACTAATCACCAAATTCTGTGATTCCGCCTATTTAACATTACTCAAATGTCTACCTTTTTTTCAGTATTGCTGCCTTTATCCAAATTTCTATTTTGGTTTAGTTTACTTGAATCGATCTCTCCATAGAGCTAACAGGTTTTACCTCACTTTATTGTGCCGTTTTTATAAAGAAGAAATATGATTAGACAGCTTCCAGACTTAGACGCCTTTAAAATGATCCAGAGTCTTCCAAGAGAAAACCTAACTGCAGTTATCACATGAAAAGAGTCACATAGTCTTAGCCTCATCTCTCATCACTCCTCCTCCTCGCTCATCCTTAAGCCACCTGTAGAACTCCATTTGATGACTAAGCTGACGCATGCAACCTGGTCAGTCCCTTGCAACTTCTTCAGTCACACCTCCTGGCATTACCCTACCCCAGCGGTGGTGACCCTATTAGCATGTGTGCTGCAGCAGGCTGTCTGTAACATCGAAAGCACTAAAAGGTTCACCATCTCTGCTCTACTTCCCCAATCTTCAGCCATATGCACTACTACCAGTGCTGCAAACAGCTCATTTCTACTCATTCCTCCAGGCCTTTGTATGCTTCATTTCCTTTGCATGGCATGCCTGTTTCTAGCCTCGCTTCTTTTCCTATGAAAGTCATAGGGTAAACCCTTTAGGAAGTTATTTGTCTTTTCCATCATAAATAAGCATCCCAAGTACTCACATGAGATTCTGCTTTCCTCTATTAGCACTAGCCCTGTCACACTGAGTGTGCCTGCATGTCTACCCCAACATAACTTTCTTTGAGGCAGGGACTCTAAAACCCCTTTATATCCTTTGTCTACCAACAGCATTATCTATTATTCAACAAATGGAAACAAAATAAATTCAGAGGACATGTAATAGGCACAACTTTGCAAATTGAGCCAGATTACATTTGAAGAAAATTGAAAATTTGAAAAACCAGAATTTCTAAACCATTAAACTATTAAAAATATGCAAAATATGAAAGCAAACAATGTATTATGCATTTTGCAGGTATTATAAGAGAAAAATAATCCATCCTTTACCAACTTAGACACAAATTTAGAACCACTAATTTATGTTCTTCTGAATTCATCAAGCCATGGATCACAGATCTGTAATTGGTTGTCACCAATTACTAGTACAGTAATTGATGAAATGACAAAGTTCATTTTGCTTTACGTGTTAAAGTGGATGTTCCTGTGGACATATGGTTCTATAATTTATAATAGCTAGTCAAATTGTTGCTTAAGTTAGTTCACCATTATTTTAAAGGAAATACATACATAAAACATAATGTACTTTAATTCTATTGTTCAATCTATAATGAAAAAAAATCTAAAATGAAAAGGACAGCACATGAATAAAATTTTTAAATTTCCAAAATGATCTGTGTTGGGGCTGGGGATGTAGCTCAATGGTGCAACACCTGCCTGGCCAAAATGATCTGTGTTGTCTTATTGTCAAATAAGTAAGTCACTAGGGTAATGTTTTGGATAGAAGATAATGGCTGCTACTTTCACATTTCGAAGTGGTATAAAAGAAGTGGTATAAAAGCCAACTGATCATCTGTTGGGGTACTAGGAACTCTTAGGAAAGTTCACTGGTTACCTGCTAACCTTTGTTTACCATGCTGGTGATATAGCAATTCTTTTGTAAAATTAACCCACCTATCACAAAATATTCACTGAAACCACGAAAACAGTTTTCTTTAAGGATCAAAAATAGTTTCCAAACATAAAACATGTATGCATGTTTGAAATGAGGATTTCTCAAGGATTTTAATGCCTATTAGTTACCCATATTAGTACTTTAATCCTTTTAAAATACCAAGCCTTAAACATGTACAATACCTTGATATTTAGTACCCAAGGACTGATAGCAATATTTTGGATGGCAAGGGATACCATTATTTGAATCTACCTGGTTCCTTGATTTCAACTAGTAGACAACAAATGACTCTGGAGGGTGAAGGATCTATAAAGGAAATTTCACCAAAAGTAAACTCTAGCATCAAAGAGAAAGATTCTAAATAGTGCAGAATACCTATGTTGAATTTACCACACCAAGAGTTTAAACAGCCTGAATTACCTTGTGTAACAAGAATCTGGGAACCAGTGTCTGAAAGTCTTAGCACTTGGTACCTGGAAGTAATGGTTCTCTCTACACCCTTGTTATTGTAGTGGGTGTAGTGCCTGTCCAAGATTCAAGTCATTGTTGGTAGGTCCCGTGACTGGTCCAGGCAAACCTACCAAGGAATGCTTGGCAAGTGGGGGCAAGGTCAATCAGAGAAGGGAAAAAATACGCATAGGGAATGCACAATTGTGAAAGGCAGAGGCCCCAAGGTGAAGTTCCTTTCGAACACTGCCTGGCTCCCACACTGTATAGAGACATTACCACAGCTCCCCAGCTGTTCACCAGTCTTGATGTTTTGCCAGTTAGAGATGCAAAGGGAGACAAAGCACATAATTCCTAGCTAATGAGCCGAATGGATGGCTAAATGTACATGAAATATAAACATGTCAGGGACTGCGTGTAAATGCACTTATCTATGTTAACATACTAATATGAGAAATGTAAAAATAGGAACAGTGAAGTCCCACTATAATTAGGATTTAACAATTTATGATCCTTAAGTTACAAACTGTTTAATCTTTTTTTTAAATTAGCAAGGCATAAAGTTGACAATCATTTTTAATACTGATTTGCATTCAAAGCATCAATGTATCAACCATTTAAAAAAATAAGATTTATATATTTTGATGTGAATATGGAAAAATACACTTTTAACATAAAGTACTTCCTAATTACCTGTATGTTTTCGAAGATGTTCTTTAAAATGTCCAAAGTGATCAAACTGTTTCTCACAATACTGACATACGTGAATTTTTTTCCCAGTTCTTTGCTTCTTACTGACCCCACCTTCTTCAAGGTGGTAACAATTTAGGTGTTGTTTCCATGCACTCTCCCGAAGATACCTTTTATTGCATATCTCACACTTGAAACTCTCAGTGGAGTGTGATTTCATGTGTTCCTTAAAATGGTAAAACAATTTAAACGAACGGTTACATTTCTCACAATGGAACAGGTCCTTCACATGTGACAGCTGAAGTTCCACAATTTCAATGTCTTCTACCTGTTTGCTTAAGGGGTCAGATGCACAGCCATCTTCGTCTTTAATCTGCCCTTTTCTATCACCTTGACGGTATTTGCTGGTAATATCTGCCAACAATGCTAGGGCAGAATCATCAGAGGAACCTGTGCTCTGAATGTACTTTATGGACTGCTTGGCAGAAGCTACTTCCTCTAATGTTTCAATGCCTTCGTCTTCCACTTCAATTGTACCTTCAGCAATCTCCACCTCAATTTCCACAGGTTCTGATTCTGCAGATGGCAATGACTCAGTGATAACATTTGAAGTTTCTGCAATCTTTCTTTTTTTTGCCTCATTTTTTCCTGTGGCATTTTCCTCTAAAGGAGCGGAGTTTTCTTTATTTCTGAAATACATAATGTGCAGACATTAAAAACTTAAGACCAAAAACCTCCTGAGACTTTTTTGAAGAAACGGATAAAGTTTACATGGGAAGGTAGAAAACAAAATTGGAAGGCTTACACTGACTGAGAAACTAAGGTGATATCCATGAAAGCAGACATGGAGTAAGAGAGTAAGTCCTGAGAGAGACTCACACTTATGTGACTTTTCCAAGAGGTTCCCAGGTAATTTAATAAAAATAAAGATAATCTTTAATAGCTGTGTTAGAAAATTTGGTTCTAAGGGTTGGGAAAAATACACCTCAACCCTTGTATCATACCATAAATAAAAAATTAATTCAAAATGGGTCAGGCTTACATGTAAGAACTGAAACTCAAATTTCTACAAGAGAAGAAATCTCAGTGATAAGCCTGCTGACTTCCTCACTCCGAACCCTTGTATGAAAACTAGACAAAAGCTTAAGAGGTAATATGACAGCAAGGGAGTGCATATTCAGCATTAAATTTTACTCTTTAAAAAAAGCAACTATGACACAAGTCAAACCTGACTCAAGCCAAAGGTATAGATTTTGAAGCCCCAGCTGTAAAGTGCTATGAAAGAGACAGCTAAATCAGGGAGTCCCCAAAGCTGAAAATGATAAGTGTTTTAAACCTTGGGGCTGCCTGGTCTTTGGGTCAGTGTGGTGGAGCCACTTGCTAGCTATGGGTCTGTGCTGCTTGGAATGGAAAGGAACCATACCTTGTTTACTGCACAGAATCACTTCCTCCATGTTTCCTGCTCTATGCTCCCTTCTTCCCCCTCAACTCTAGCTGCTTTAAGGAGAAACAAAGTTAGGGGTGGATCCAGAGTCTTCCTGTTCCTACAAAGGACTAAAGGCAATTCATACTCATCTAAGTGCACTGGGGGAACTCAGGAATGTGACACTGAAACTTGCATGGCTGTTAGATTCTGAGGTCCAACTCACCCCCCTCACTGGTTCTCGGAGAAAGGAGGCACTGGTATGCAATTGATGGTGTGTGGGTATGGTTTGGAGGGCAGGGGGCCATCCTGGCCTTGAGGATGGGGCTAATCCCACACACTGTTGCTGATTTGCTGTCAGAACATGAGTAGGAAATGTGCACACGCTTCTTTATTCCTTACGAACTAGGGAGGCTCACCCAAAATGGGACCAGCTGTGTATAGACAAGGGGCAGAAAAACTGGACTTCCTGGCATTTGCTGATAGTGGCAGGTCAGGATTTAGGAGAGTGTCTCTGTGCTCTAATTTGTTATATTGACAATGTCTTGTTTGGCAAGCCAGAAGTATTAGTCTATAACTTTCTGATAAGCAGAGGTTGCTGCTTAATTCCAAGAAAATTTTGGGGCCTATTTACCAAGTAAGCATTTTTTGGATCTACATAAGCAGTTTTACCATGTTTAGTCCTTCCACCAGTCATGGAAAAACTGTTTGCTTTCCCTCCTCCCACCAAAAATGAAGCCCAGCAGCCTATGCAGCTTTTTGCGTACTAAAGACAGTATGTACCTTACTTGGGCATTCTGCTTTCTCCTTTAAATCAGAAAATCTCTAAACCACCTTTTTTGGGGGGTCTTTTTGAGACAGGGTTTCACTATGGAGCTCAGGCTGGCCTGGTCTTGAACTCACTCTGTGGTCCAAGCTGGCCTTGAACTCATAGTAAACCTCTTGTCTCAGCCTCCTGAGCACTGGGATTACAAGCATGCACCATGCCCAGCTAATCCAGCATTCTTTTTTTTTTTTGCGGTACTGGGGATCGAACTCAGGACCCTGCGCTTGCTAGGCAAGCGCTTATTCCACTGAGCTATATCCCCAGCCCCTAAGCCAGCATTCTTAAGAGGTGCTCCAACAGGCTGTGCGGAAAGTTATCCAACAAACTACAGCATATTCTCTACTTTTGTGGCTCACAACCCTGAAGCTGCCAGTCTCTGACACAGACACTTTTGCAAACAGAACTTCTGGCAAAGGGAGGCAGCTTCCAACCAAAAGTAATTCTTTGGGCTTTTGACTTTACCGCAAACACAGCTTCAAAGTGCACTCCCTCTGGGGGGAAAAAAGAATCTGCTTGATGTTGGACATTTGTTGAAACTGATGTTCAACCCATGGAGGTCTTGAGGTTTTCCAGCCTGCTATTCACAATGTTTTACAATATCAGTATTAGTGGGTGGTAAAGAACATGAAAGGTCATGCTCAGACTTCATGACTAATAAAGGTGAAAATTATACTGATGGTGTCCTGTTGTGTCATTTGTCAAACAGTACATGTAAGAAAGCAGTATATGAAACAGTGGTAGCTCTTACTCTGTTGCCCAAAGCAAAGTCATTAGATAAATGGGGTCCATGATTCGCTGTTACACTAAGCTGAAACAGGATGGGGTTCAATGAGCTGCTGCAGGTGTACAGCCGAAACAAACTATGAAAAACAAAGTGGACATAATAGCTCTATTCAGTGGGCACAAGCCAAGGCTGTCTTCACAGCTGTAGCCAGCATTCGCCATGCTTAATCTTGCTATATATTTATTGACTCATGGGCTATTGCCAATGGTTTAGTTTTCTGTTCTGCTAACTTAGAAGACTTGGCATATGAAAGATACTCATGTCCAGGGCTCCAACTCTGGAAAAAAATAACAGCTGTTACCGGCACTGGCTCAGTCACTTATTTAGATGCTCATATAAAGGGCTGTTTCCTAATGAGATAAACAAATCAAGCTGCCATCAAGCCTACATTGCTCACATTGTCCCACAAATACCTCCAATCTAATTCCAGGTGTGATAACACATCACATCACAGACCGAAAGATTGCTTTCGATGTATGCCAGGCTTCTGACACCTATTAAAAGCAAGCATGGGCTGGGGATATAGCTCAGTGGAATAAGCGCTTGCCTAGCAAGCGCAGGGTCCTGAGTTCGATCCCCAGTACCACCAAAAAAAAAAAAAAGCAACCATGTTTGCTTCACAATGAAAAAATTAAGGGTGTTGTTTCTGACTGTTACTTTAAGATTAAGTACATCAGACCTTTAAGCTCATCCTAGCAGTACTAGGTCATCACTGTTAACATTTTTCTAGGTTATACTGTTGCTGCTCCAGTCTGATTAGCTAGTTCAGGCTGCAAAACTACAGCCCTCGAAACTAATGTTGGTGATCACAAATGCTATTCAACAGTGGGCTAATAACTAGTAGTCAAGACACTGACAGATCTTTCATCTCTCTACCACCCACTAATACTGATATTGTAGAACACTGCCATGACCTGAAACAATGACTCAAAGAATCCTGACTCTACTTCCCTTCCCTTCTTCTTGTCCAAAAAAAATAAGGCAGTTTGGTTATCAAATTTAGTTGTCACCAGGACAGACAGCTAGACCATTGGCAATAGCCTATAAAGAAATTATCTCTTCTCAGCTGCTTCCTAGGTAGGGAAGACAAAATGGGTGCCTAAAGCAAAACACAATCAGAAAATTTTGAACATGATTCTGTCCTTTTCCCTAAGGAGCAACCCTGGGACAATCTGACTGGTAGCTCTTCCAGGTGATAGCCTGTTCAAAAATGGGTTTAAAAGATTCAAACTTAACTCTGTTTTAGTTACCTGGACTTTCTTACTGAACTGACATCACCTTACATTGTAAGAATATTGCCCACTTGGTTGAATACAATGCTTGCATACACACATACAATGGCTCATGTGAGTGAAATTAGGAAACATAACAGGTCTGTAAGTTTTGTAAAAATGCCCTTATTATTCCAAAATAAAGGCTTGAGTAAGTGCCAGGGGATGACTGGCAAAGAGGCAACGTTGCATTAAAGTAGGACACAACAATTTTGTGGAGGTAGGGGAGAGTAACAACCCTATCACCTGCGGGGGGGAACATTTCAGATCTCAGGAGATAGGGAGGAAGGAACATTCATGATCTCTTTTCCAGAACCACCACTACAGCCTTCCCAATCAAAGAAAACCCTTTGATGCAGCTCTTCCAACTGCTCCATAAATCTTTAAACTGACTGCTGATTAGCACAGATGGCTCCAGATCTGATCCTGAATTCCTTTTACCAAATCCTTTAACAAAGGGGAGTTCCAGTTTTGTCACATCTTCATCAACCCTTGGTATTCTCAAGGTTTAGTTTTAAAATCTTAATAACAACAAAAACCCTTAAATTTGAACATTTTCTTAAGAAGACATAACTTAGACTTGCATACCATATGGTCTCTGTTAGGATTACTTAGCTCTGCAATTACAGCATGAAGAGCGCTGTCAGCAGCACATAAATGGTTTTAGCTACATTTTAATAAAATTTTGTTTACATGAAACAAAACACTTAGGTCAGAGTTTACTGCTTTCTGCTTTAGGCATTCTAATGGGTATATATTGGTGTATAAAAAGATTTAACGTGTACAGTGTCACATATATCAGAAGGTATATGGTTAGTTTTAACATACATACACATATCTATGAAATGATTTTCATTCTCAAGGTGGTCACTCCCCAGCATTTTTAAATTCTCTTATCACTACCTTCTTCCTCATGTTGTCACTGTAAGTTATTTCACATTTTTACAGTTTCAACTACATGTAATTATGTGGTACCTTTATTTATCTAATTTCTATAACTATAATTTTTAAAAATTTATTATTGTATTAATAGTTAAGTCCTTTTTAATGCTGAGTGATATTTTCTTCTATGAATATGCACCAGTTTTTTGACTCCTGCAAGTAACGTGGGTCCAAACATTTGTGTATAGTTCTTTAGATATGTGCTTTCATTTCCTTGGTAAATACCTAGGAAGATAAGAGCTGGGGAGATAGGTGCTTAATGTTTACAGTTATAGCTTGGAGTTTCTCTTTTACACATTTTTAAAATTGTGTTTTTTGTTAACTGTGAAGGGTCTGGGATTTTTATCCTGTTTGCGAGCTAATAGGTTAGGCAGCCAGTTTCCTGGATGCTAAAAGAATATCTGCCAACTCTTGAACGAGAGGGAAAGGACGTGATTTAATTACAGCATAGTGTATGTTTTCCCACCCGCCCCCATCCCCCAGTTCCACAAGGATAACACAGTGGCTTAGGTATGTACTATACTCCCAGTGGTTTATGTCATAGTTGTGGTACGCTGAGCTTTAGGAACCCCAACTCTTACAATCAGCTGCAAGCAAATCTGCCTCACCTTTGTCTTAGCAGGGACATTATGTTTATTATGGACAGTGTATGAACATAATGGACAGTAAATAAACCTGTATTTCACTCTGGAAGAGGATGGGATTTATCTTTTAAAGCTATATAAATGGTGTTAAAAAGATGGTCCAAAAGAAAATGCTGTTGGTCTTATTTACGAGATGATCAAAAAAGAAGGATACATTGAAAACTGTATCCTAACAGTATTCTCACTGCTGTATTGGCTTCTGATGAATATATCCCAGTGTAAGTATACCACCTTACTGGTCACTGATTAATCTACCAGGAGGTACTGGGGCCTGATCCATTCATCTTTTCTCATAATTCATAAGGGTACTAATTTTCTCTGTGTGTGTGTGTGTGTGTGTGTGTGTGTGTGTGAGAGAGAGAGAGAGAGAGAGAGAGAGCGCGAGCGAGCGAGCGAGCGAGCGAGCGCGCGAGCAACTGACTAGGTTTTTTTCCTTGTTTTTATTTTTTTAAAGGCTATTATTAACAGAATTTCAGTCAGCAGAATGTGGGCCCCGTGCAGGGGTGACCTCAATCACTGTATCCACCCTACTGGGTCCTGTGATGGACTCAGTCAACTGAGCAAATCCCTAGGAAAAATGACAGCTTTCTCCTTTAGTTTCTATGCTGACTTTTCTCTTAGCCCTAGGCATTAGTCTAAATACAGCAAGATATTTCAGCCATTACACAGGCACGGCATTGGCCCCCTAAGAGGAAGTCTAAGGCACGATTATCATTTATAATAACCCTTGCCAATGACCTGATGCTGACATGAATGTCTTCCAGAGCCCAAGTGTTATCATTAGTCACATTAGCCTAAATCTGATACAAATTTTGTGACCACTTTTTAATTGAACAACTCTGCTGAAGGGAACGCTGCCCACAGAGTATATATAAGTAAGTCCATTACTTCTCTAAGAAGTTTCTCCTTGAGAACTTGTTATCAAGCCTAGTTCAGTTTTGCAGAGATTTCCAGTCATCTGATAACAACTTGATGTATAAACACTTGATGGTCGGAGCTGGGGATATAGCTCAGTGGAGTAAACGCCTGCCTAGCAAGCGCAGGGTCCTGAGTTCAATCCCCAGTAACGCCAAAAAAAAAAAAGGAAACACTTGATGGTCTCTTACACTCATCTCTTTTTTTTTTTTCTTTCTTACACTCATCTGAGGTACACGTCATTGTGAGGAAGGGAAGGCAGTTAGCACCTGGCCTCAGCACAAGAAGTACAGAGCAAGGGCCACATAGGAATCACAGAAATAGTTTTTAATTATTTGCACACCTAAGGTAGGAGGCAAGATTGCCACTATCTCTAGTAAGATCTCCCCCTTCCCTGGTTTAGTTACAATGACTGCACCTACTGTACCTGTAGCATTTGGGAGGGACTGTATGGGGACAGAGTTCAATCTTTCCTATTTATCACTAGCACCTGAATGCCAGCTTAGTAGTAGTTGTCTTACCTCACGGCCTCTTCTCAGCTATGAGAACAAAATCATGAGGCAAATATCTAACTATGTGGGCGGGGTGGTGGTGGTTTGAAACAGGGTCTCACTGTGTAATTCAGGCCAGCCTTATATTCGCTATGTAGCCCAGGCTGGCCTCCCAAGTGCTGGGATTACAGGTGTGCACTGTTTTGATTTTTTGAGATATTTATATGTATGTTAAAACTAATTATATACTTTGAGTGCATATGTCACACTCTAAAAATTAAACTTTATGATACACCTATATACACCCATTCAGAGTGCCTAAAGCAGAAAGCAATAAACTCTGACCTCAGTGTTTTCTGCTTCATGTAAACAAAATTTTATTGAAACACAGCTAAAACCATTCACTTAGCCAGGCACGGTGGCACAGACCTATAATGCTAGCACTCAGGAGGATCCCTGGGAGTTCGAGGCCAACCTGAGCTACAAAGTGAGTTCAAGGCCGACCGGAACTGTATAGTGAGACCTTGTCTCTAAAAGACAGAAACAAAACAACTGCCCCCCAAACCCCCATTCATTTATGTACTACCTACAGCACCCTTCATGCTACAACTGCAGAGCTAAGTAATCCTAAGAGACCATATGGTATGCAAGTCTAAATTACATCCCCTTTAGAAAATGTTCATTTTTAAGGGTTTTATTGTTAAGATTTTAAAACTAAATCTTGACAATACCAATTGCTGGTGAAGATGCGACAAAACTGGAACTCTTCATTACAGGTGGGAATATAAAAGGTAGAACCGGGGGCTAGGGATATAGCTCGGTGGCACAAGAGCCTGCCTGGCAAGCACAAGGTCATGAGTTCGATCCCTGGTACTGCAAAAAAAGAAACAATAAGAACGATGAAAAAAAACCTCCTACTGAAATCTCTCACTTCTTAAAAAAAAAAAGGTAGAACCACTTTTTATAAAGATTCCACTGCTTTCCCCAAAATTAAATGTACATTACAACTCAAATCTAGCCTACTTAGAAATGTGTGCTGTTATGGTTTTTGTCTACATGTCTCCCCAAAGCCTCACACAATCATGGGGGCCACGTTTTTCACAGGTGGAATCTAGAGTCTGTGACGATTCATGGTCCAAGGCTAGGATTATGATGCGAGTGCTACACCTGCCCTAGGCAGGTAGACTGCAAACAATGTAAGGGACACAAAGTCTTTCTCTTGCTCCCCCTTGGTCCTTTAGCTGTCTCTCATTGCATGAATTATTGCCCCTCTGCCATGTGCCACCTTGCATTGAAGATATCTATGTACTACAACCTCTATATACTGTGAGCTAAAAATACCCTTCTTCCTTTAACCTGGGGTGTTGAGTATCTTGTCTCAGCTATGAGAAAAGGAATTAAGACATTTACTAAGAGAAATGAAATTATATGTCCAAAGACTTGTGTATAGCAAGCAGCCTTGTTCTAACAGTCCAAAACTGGAAAGCTCAAATATCATCAGAAAAACTGCAATATACCCATGGTGTGGAATACTACTCAGTAATAAAAAGGAATAAAGTAATATATGTCATAGACAAGTTTCTAAAACAAAATGCTAAGTGAAAAAGGTCAAGTGTGAAAGCCTATAGACTGTGGGAGTCTATTTATGACATTCTACCTAAGATAAAACTGGAGGCCTGGAGGGGTAGCTCAGTAGTGAAGTGCCTGCCTACTAAGCTTCAGGCCCTGAGCTCAAGTGATGTCCACCTCAGCATTGCAAACACAAAGCATAAGACAAAACTACAGTGATTAGAAATTAAATTAAGCTGAGTGTGGTGGCACACACCTGTAATCCCAGCACTTGGTAGGCCAAGGCAGGAGGATTGCAGTTCGAGGCCTACTGGGGCTATATAATGAGTTCAGTGCCAGCCTAAACTACATAGCAGGACTCCGTCTCAAAAAATCAAACCAAAAAAAAAAAAATCAAAACAAAACAAACAAACAAAAAAAAATCAGTGGTTAAACAAGAGAAGGGGATCAGGATCAACTACAAAGTCATCAGAAAACTTTCTAGGGTGATGGAAATTTTTCTGTATCTTAATTGTGGTAGTAGTTATACCAATATATACATAAAATTATCAAAATCTAAGTTCTAGAATTAAAATGGGATAGTTATGTGAAATTATAGTTCAAGAAAAATCTACACAGTATCTGCTGCTTTCTAACAAGAACATGTCACTGAGTTTTAAATAAGGAATGATGCAACTTCGACAAAGCAAAATAAGGACCTACAGTGTTTTGTACTGTTACTCAAAAAAGCTTACAAAAATTCTACATTGCAAATGTCAGAAGAGCACCTTATACACCTTCTGTATGTGCCAAACTTACACAATAATCTTCTCAACAGAGCTCTTTTTTTCAACTTAACCACAACTAACTTAATTTTCACTCCTCAATTGATTGGCCTGTTACATCTTTTTGTTTTGTCTTTTGCAATGCTAGGGACAGCCTTTTTAAGGACACAAAACCCTCAGTTACTGATTTTGTGCTCATTCTTCTGATGAGAAATATTTGTTCTATTAATGTAAAATGCTTCACTCTGATATGCTACAATTGCATGGTAACTTTGCTTGAACATCAATGCATTGTAATCATTTGGAAGATATTTTAAATTCAACTTGACTGTTATTACTACAAATAACTGCAAAACAAGTTAATTGAAATTAAGTTATGAGGATCAACCACCCATGTGAAAGAGGTAATCCTATTTGAAAGACATTAAAAGAAATGTGGTCTTTATAATAATAAAGGAGTATGGCTAACTTTTTCATTGCTGAGGCAAACTGTAAAGTACTTGTTGACCAGCCTTCTGCTTGTGTATGACCTGGTGAACCCAAATCCCTGTTCCAAAAAAGGATAAAGAACACAAACTGCTCAGGCAATGAGCAGGTGAAGAACCAATGGGAAAGTGTTCAAAAACTCCTGTGTTAGCTAACAGGCTTCTGAATGTATCGCTGTGGTCCACAGAGAAGGCTGGAGAAGGTAGCAAGGAGATGCTGTACCAGCTACTACAGCCTTAAAACAAAAGTTGGTGTCTCTTTGGACTTTAAAATTGTTCCTATGCAGCTTATTTTATTTTTGTTTAATCAAATAAACAAGAGGATTTTTCCATGGGAAAACAAACAAACGAACAAACAAAAAACCACAAACTGCTGCTAGCAGGCTCTTATTTTGTCAAGTGGGACTCAGCCTGGATTCAGAGCTGAGGTACCGCAAGAGGTTTTAAGAGGCTTGTGGAAAAAAGAAAGGTGTGAGGCTCTTTTCAAACTCACCCAAATGGCTCTCAAAGGTAAAAAATACAGAATGCTTTGCATCAATAAAACTGAAGTCTAATGAGAAAATGTGGGAAAAATAACAGATAATTATTACTTGAACGCAAAATGTAAAAGATAAAGTAAAAACAGAACCTTAAATTAACCTGCTTGGAACAACCACACACAGCTTTAGAGAACTAGCAGCTGACTCCGAAGTGAGACCAGGAAAATGAGTAAGATTTGTCAGTGAACAAAGCAGAGAGAGGGCATTCCAAGCAATGAACAGACTTAGTATGTGGTAGAGACTGCATTAGGTACTTTATATACATAGTAATTCAAAAGATCAATTTAAAACAGGATAAAGGGCAGGCGTGGTGGTGCACGCCTATAATCCCAGCACTTGGGAGGCTGAGGCAAGAGGATCACTGCAAGTCTGAGACCAGCCTGGGTTAAAAGGTGAGCTCAAGGCCAGCCCGAACTGCATAGTGAGACCCTGTCTCAAAAAGACAAATAAATAAAAATAAAACAGGCTAAAAAATCCGAGGAAACTGTATCAGACTTAAGGTTCATTCTTGCAGTAGCCTTAATCACAAGGCACTTGCTATACAAAACAAGTGACTGTTTATCATTGCAGCCACTGAGGTAACACTACTAATTGTGGTTATCGAGAAGATGTTCAAAAACTTAAAGGAAACTGAGAACTGAAATGACCATGGGGCACTTTGACCTTGGGTTTCTCTGCACTACAGAAGTAGATGCTAAGTCGTAAACTGGATGATGGAATACTGATGGTGTACCGCAATATAGACAGCTCCTCAAGAGGTGGAGACTTACGGTTCAAGGTATTTCAGGAAATCTCTGTCCAGTCATCAGCTGACCAGTAAGCTTACTTAGCAGATTTCAATGGTCATATATTACAGATTTGTGCAGGAAAGTCAAGAAACAGCAACAGGAGCTGGGGATATAGCTCAATGGAATAAGTGCCTGCCTAGCAAGCGCAGCGTCCTGAGTTCAATCCCCAGTACCGTCAAAAAAAAAAAAAAAAAAAAAGAAAGAAACAGCAACAACTCTCGCCTACCTGGCAAGAGTAAGGTCCTGAGTTCGATTTCTGGTACAAAAAAAAAAGACATGCAATGTAGCAGTGAGGTATAGCTCACATATAGGGAAAAAATAAAATCAAAGACTCATGTGGAAGCCTAGACACTGTAGAACATCAATGTTACTACACAATAACCACTATTTTCTGTTTTTAAAAGAACACTTCAGAGTACACTGTATGCCCAGCTGGTTGAAGGAATAATACGTGTAGGCCAGGATGGCGCTCAGCACAAGCGCCTGCTTGGCAAGTGTGAGGTCCTGAGTTTGATTCCCGGCACCAAAAAAAAAAAACCAAACATGTTACTACATACTGAAAGGCAGAGATGGTTATAATTACTATGAGTATCCCAGTGTTGTCACACCTCTAGAAGTTTCTAAATAGACTATATATAACAATACCCAATTATTCCTACTTTCATCTCTGAAACTGAAACTGAAAGGAGTTCTCCTTTTAGGAGTGTCTCCTAAATAGACCACTGTTAATAGAACATTCCGCTGTTCTGTGGCAAGAACTTTCCCCACCGTGAGATACTACTTGCAGTCATAGGCAGCAAAGATGCCACACAAAATCTTTTTTCAGAAGGTTCTCATACAAGGTTTATGCACAAATCTGCTATTATTCCTTCCATACACATTTTCCTTTGCCTACTTCCATTCTGAGAACAGATGGCTTGGTCAGGTATACCATAGACCCTTCAGCTCATACCTGTATTTTGGTACTCTAACACACTCTGCAGGAGAGTACTGGTCTGGTTTTGAATGGCACACTTATATCCATCTAATCACAAATACTTGCTAAATTCCTGTTTGCTAGGTGCTAAGCACCAGAGACAGACATCAAGCTCTTTTCAGAAAGTTTGACCTTGAGCTGTCAAACTATTTAAAAGAAATGGTCTTTTTGGATAATTACAGTTCAATCATTTCTCAAGAGATGGTCTAAATTTTCTTTTGACTAAACCTTATCAGATATATTAAATCAATTTGCTCCTTCATGAAACAAGACTTTACCCAACCATGGTTTGGTTTCATGCCAAAAACCTGTATTGAGGGTCATCATTAAAAAAAAAATACCAGGAGAGAATGCTAGCAGGTCACATATTTAGAGCACAATATACCAGACACTATGCCAGGCACATGATCTGCATTAAGTCATTTAACCTCACAAATAATTCTGCATGGAAAGTACCATTATTACCTCCCATTTGACAAATCAGGTCCCTGAGCAGACAGGTGGAGTAGGTCATACTATGGTAGAGCTAGGACATTAACCCAGGGAGAACAACTCCAGAGCTCTTGCTTTTGGTCAATGCATTATCTTATATTGCTACTATGTTTGCGCCTTTGTTCATTATATCCTTTAACTCCTTCATACCAACTGGGAGAAATGTTTATGATTTAACAGCAGGAATGGCTCATTAGCAGTTGCTTTGTTCTCACCCTGTAACAATGAATATTGTAATTGCATATATTTTTCTTTGTGCTAGGTGCTTCAAAACTCAATAATGAAGTATACAGTCTTAAATGGAATGTATTTGTATTATAATATTTCTAACTTGACTCATCTCCTTACACCCACCTGGCCTGTTTACCTTCCCAATTTCCTTAAACTGTACTATCTTAGCCTTGTAAGCCAAACCCTTTGTAGAATGAGATTTGGCACAAATAACTCACAATTTCAATACCAAAGATGCTATTTTAATTTTAGCACGGATTTTATACAAGGACAAGAAACCAGATCCAAAGGAAAGAACAATCAGTATCTGGAAGAATTTGAAAAGATGCTTATTCTTAATTTCAAAATGTACTTCTCTAATGGCATGGCATATTATAATTGCTTTTTCATTTTTCTTTTCTGATACTGGTGATCAAACTTAGGGCCTTTACACTGAGTCACTACATACCCAGCCCTTCATATTTTAAGACAAGATCTTACTATGTGCTAAACTGCTCAGGCTGGGCTCACACTTGTAATCTTCCCATCTCAGCCTCCCAGAGTGCTGGATTATAGGCACAGGATATACCACCATGTCCAGGTTTCTAAGTTTTTTACCAACAGGTAAATATGTCTGAAATGACTATCTGCACTTCACTAAAGACGTAATTACCTGACTTCGAGGGCTTTGATAGCTTCTAGCATTTGTAGAAACTCTGCTGCTTTCCATACATCATTGGCTTCTTCTTCTCCTTGTATCATTAATTTTGCTGTATATGTGAACTCAATTAAATGACGAAAGGCCATTTTACTAACACCTGTAAAGAAGATGTGCATTAGCATGTATTCATATTAATTCAAACCTTAGACTATGTAATAAAGAAAAAAGT
Organism: Dinomys branickii; assembly: GCA_004027595.1. Taxonomy (NCBI): domain Eukaryota; kingdom Metazoa; phylum Chordata; class Mammalia; order Rodentia; family Dinomyidae; genus Dinomys; species Dinomys branickii. The sequence continues at coordinate 43,292 of PVLD010004687.1, read as the reverse complement.
GGGGGTTGTGTCAGGGACTCTTCAAGGTGATTGCTACCTATTTAGAGTATCGATCCCTGATGTCCATCCCTAGGGAGGTATGTGGATGCAATTGTTTAATCTTCTGTCCTGAAGTCTGGCTACAGAAAGTAGTCTCTCCATTTGCAAGGTATGGTACTGGCTCCTGCAGGGGCCCAACCCTGTCTAACTGCCTATAATCTCCACCTAACTCAGCTCTAACTCAGCTGTCTATAATACCAGTACTGTGGAAGGCTGAGGCAGGAGGATCAGAAGTTGGAGCCCAGTGTAAGTAATTTAGGGTCCTTACTTTTGACACCTTGTCTCCAAGTAAAAAAATAAAAACAAAAAAATGAAAAGGTCAGGGGATATATCAGTGCCTGGGTTCAATTGTCGGTACCACAAAAAAAAGAGAAAAAAGTGCTTGGAATGTGATTGCTATTTGTCATTTTTTAATTTCCCGGGAGAATTTTCATTAATAGCAAAGTTAATATTATAACCACATTCTAGCACAACCTAAAACTAGGACCTTCTCAAAGATTTTTTTCCCCCTTTCTTCCATTTTGTTTTCTTAGTATGTCTGCAGTCCATAATGATCACACTCCTTATGCAGCTGGTACATGTGCATAACACATCTCAATTCCTTTTTTTCATTCTCTCCATCTCTTGATTCGTTCCCATCTAAATAAAGTTTACGTACTTCCTATTACCTTTTATTTGGCTGTGTCATTTTGGGCTTCTCATGTAAGGGAAGCCTTGTGGTCTACAGGTCTGTGTGTCTCATCTATTTCAGTTAGCATTATGGTCTCAAGTTGCATCCATTTTCCTGCAAATGACCCAAAAAACCTCTCCATTTATCCATACTGAGCTCCATTACTCAATAACGTGAGATAGGGCTGGGGTTTTAGTTCAGTGATGCAGCACCTGCCTGGCAAGCATGAGGTCCTGAGTTTGATTCCCGGTACCAACAAAAACAAAAGAACTAACTAGTAATAGGTCAGACATACTACAATTCTTGCCAGATGACAGCCTGTCAACTCACCTCCAAATGGTACTCAGCTTTAATGGTACTCCACAACTTGGCAAGTAAGTAAAATTTGGTCTCCCTCTGCCTTTATTTCAAGACCCCCCCATGTTATTTTTCTATACTTACCTTTTCAATTTTAAACTACAAAGACCATAAACTATATACTATATTTCAAACAAGCTCCATGTTTTCTAATACCTTCTCTGCCTTTATGAACACTTACCTCCTCCCAACCTCACTGCAGTACTGGGAATGAACCGAGACTACTGAACTACATCCTGCTCTTTTCATTTTTGAGACAGCCTCACTGAACTGCTCCAACCTGCTGTCCTCCTGCCTGTCTCCTTAAGTAGCTGGGGTTACAAACATGTGCCATCATACCGGGACATCCCCTTATTTGGATGCTTAGTCAGTTTATCTTTGATTAGATAAATGCTACCACCTTTGCAGGCCCAACTCTGATACCACATCTTCAATGAAATTTCTATTTTAGTAGCAAAAAGTTTGAGATCTATTCTAATAAATTAAACATACATTATTGACACAATGTTGTACAGCAGATCTCCAGTGTTTATTCATCTTGCTTGACTAAAATATTACACCCTTGCTTAAGAACCCCTGATTTCCTCCTCTTCCTAATCCATTAATCCCAAATTCTACTTCCTGATGCTATGAATTTGACTATTTTAAATACTATTTGGCTATTTTAAGAAAAGTAGAAACTGTATTATTCTTTCTGTGACCTAGTATAATATTCTCAAGGTTTATCCACATTGTCAAAAACAATGGTATGAAATTTCAAAACGATTGTAAGGGAATAACAATGGTAAGTGCATTGCATATTGTGACCCTCAAACTAGATGCTCACATTACAAGATACAGGCATGAAAAGGTTTCTAACAGTAGGGGCATAAACCTTTTTCAATGAATACCAGTTAGTAGTGTATCTTAACCACCTTGTGTGTGTATGTGAGTGTGTGTGTGTATACATATGTGCATGTATTCTTTTTTATTTTTCTTTTCCCTTTTCTCCTTTCCCCCATTCCAGTTTATCTTTCCTTTTGAGCAGTTTCTTCCCATTTTACAATACGTTATCTACTGTATCTTTTGGGTCTTACTTTCAGTTTCTTACACTAGGGAGACAGTATAACATTTATACATGTGAATCTGATTATTTCACTTGAGTATGGTCTCCAATTGCATTCATTTTCCTATACATGTCTCAAGTTTATCCTTCTTTATAGCTAAGCCGTAGTACATTGTATAAAAACATCACATCTTTTACCCATTCCTCAGCTGATGAGCATCTGGGGTTGTTTCTAAGATTTAGCTATGACACACTGTGCTGCTATAAACATGAATGCACATATATTGCTGTGGTGTGGCTGTTTTTAATTTTTCTAGGAAAATACCTAGAAGGGCAATAGCTTGGTCACGTGGGATCTCTAATCCTAGTTTTCTGAGCAATCAAAACACTGATTTCCAAAGTGGCTGTACCAGTCTACACTTCCAACAGTTTTCCTCCACAGCCCTTCTAGCATTTGTTATTTCTTGATGATAGTCATTCTTACTGGGGTGAGATGGAATCTCAGTGTTGTTTTAATTTGCATCTCTCAAATGACCAATGATGAACATTTTTTATATATTTATTTGCCATTTGTATTTCTTTATCTGTGCGTATTCATCTCAGATGCCCATTTTTAGATTGGGTCTTTTAAGTTTAGGAGCTTGATTTGTTAAAATTCTTTATATTTTCTAGATAGAAGTCCTTTATCTGAGGGATAGTTAGCTAAAATTTTTTCCCACTCTGTCAGTTGTCTTTTAACTCTGTTGGTGATTTCTTTTGATGTGCAAAAGCTTTATAAGATGAGATCCAAGATATTTTTTTCCTCTGGAGTGTTTTCCGTGCAGTTTGAGTTTTGTTCACGAAGTCTCTGCCTATTCCTATGTCTAAGATTTCTACCTACTTTCTCTTCCAGTAGATTTAGTGTTTGTTTTAATATTTAGATCTTTGATCCATTTTAACTTTAGTGCATAGTGATATAGGTGGGTCTAGTTTTAGTCTCCGGCATGTGGAATCCAGTTTTTCCAGCACCATTTATTAAAGAGGCTATCTACCAGGGCTGGGGATATAGCTCAGTGGAATAAGCGCTTGCCTAGCAAGCGCAGGGTCCTGAGTTCGATCCCCAGTACCGCAAAAAAAAAAAAAAGAGGCTATCTACCAGTAAACATGTTTGGCCCCTTTGTCAAAGACAAGGTGGCTGAGTGTGTTTCTAGTTGTGTCTACTTCTTTTAATCTATTCCACTGGTCTTCAGGTCTATTTTTTTGTAATATGGCAAAATTGTAAGGACCAATAGCGTTCTGTATGTGTACATATACATTTTCTTTATCCAGTCATCTGTTAAGGAACATTTAGGTTGTTTCCACATCCTGGCTATCATGAATAGTGCTGCAAAGAACATTATAATACTAGTATTTATTTGAACTCCTAATTTCAGCTATTCTGCATAAATGTGCAGAAATGAAACTGCTGGATCATACAGTTCTTTTGAATTTTTTGAGAAACTTCTATACAGTTTTTCATAGTGGTAAAATCCACTTGTACTAACTGTGACAAGGGATCCAATTTATCCGCATCTTCACTAGCAGTCACTATTTTTTGCTTTCTTCAAAAGCACCAACCTTACAGGTATAAGGTTATTAACGCACAGTAGTGTTGGTTTGCATTTCCCTGACAACTGGTTATGTGGAATATTTTTTTCATCTACCTTGTGGCCACATATATGTCTTCTCTGAAATAAAGTCTATTCAAATTCTTAATCCATTTTTAAAAATTGAGTATTCATTATTGTGAGTTGTAGAAAGTCCTTATATAACTTGGTACTAGCCCCTTATCAGATATTTGATTTGCAAATATTTTCTCCCATTCGGCAGGTTGTCTTATCACAGTTGCTGCTTCTTTTGCCACACAAAAGATTTTTTTATCTGATGTAGCCCCCCCCTTATCTATTGTTTTGCTGCCTCTGGTTTTGATGCCATTTTATGAAGTGCTGAATTTCCATCAAAGCTTTTTCTTCAATTGAGATGTTCATGTGACTTTTATTCTTTATTTTATCAATGTAGTATATCATGTTAATTGATTTTTATATATTAAAATAACCTTGAGTCCCAGGAATACATCTCACTTGATGACGGTGTATGATCCTTTTACTATGCTGTTGAATTTGACAGTATTTTGAAGATATCTGCATCTCTATCAGGAATATGGATGTACTTTTTTTGTGGTATCTTTTTTGTCATTAAGGTATCATCTTGCTTTGGTGTCATGGTAATTCTGGTTTCATAAATGACTGGAAGTTTTCCTTCCTTCTCAGTTTTTGAGGATTGGCATCAATTCTTATTTAAACATTTGGCTGACTTCACAAGTGAAACCATTTGATCCTGGACTTCCTTTGGTCCACAGGCTCTTGGTAACTGATTCAATTTTCCCCAGTAGAGCTGCTCACTTTCATGATTTAGTAACAAAACCATCTTTAATACTTCCTCTACACTCTGTATATGTTTTGATAATTTTGATAATTACAATTCATTGACATCTCTTTATTATAACCTATCTAGGGCTGCAGATATAGCTCAGTGGAATAAGCGCTTGCCTAGCAAGCGCAGGGTCCTGAGTTCGATCTCCAGTACCGCCAAAAAAAAAAAAAAAACATTTATTTTGGAGCTGGGGATATAGCTCAGTGGAATAAGCGCCTGCCTAGCAAGCACAGGGTCCCGAGTTCAATCCCCAGTACCGCCAAAAAAAAAAAACAAAAAACCTATCTAAGGGTAAATTTTTGATCTATATACTCACCTCACAGTAGCTAACAAAACAGTGCTTCCTACAATGCAGGCACACAGAGTAGAATAAATGCTACAATAGATAACTTTCAAAATTAAGCCCTTATAATTCCACTTTTCCTTATAAATTTTGTGTTTAAAATTTAGTTCCAGCCAGGTATGGGGGAAAAGGCCTGTAATCCCAACACTCCGCAGGCTGAGGCAGGAGGATTATTGTTAAGTCTAAGGCCCGTGTGGGCTACAGAGTGAGCTCAAAAGCCGGGTGTGGTGTCACACGCCTGTAATCCTAGCACTTTGGAGGCTGAGGCAGGAGAATCGTTTTGAGTTTCGGTCCAGCCTAGGGTACAAAGTGAGCTCAAGGCCAGCCTGAACTACACAGTGAGACCCAGTCTCAAAAAAGACAAAAATAAATAAAATTTAGTTCCAAAGTGATACTCTATTTCTTTACTCCCCTTAAAAGTATGTATTATTGTTCCGGTTTGCCAAATCAAGGCTATGAGAAGTTATTAAAAGGAACAAAGAGAAAACTATTTTTAACTAAAACATCCAAGTCCAAACTACACACAGTAAGTACAACTGCAAATACTACCAAGACTATCACTATGCTCTTTCCAATTACTTTCTATATTTCAATGTTGCCTTTGGAAAAATGGTAAAGAACACTGGTGGAATATCCACTTAAGTGTTCAAAGCATGTACTCTTCGTGTAAAGACACCATTTAGAGAATCACAACTTTCACATTTTGCTACAAGCTCTGATTTTGCATAAGATAAAATCTTTGAGCCTCCGCACTTATCTTTAAAACGCTTCAAACAATCTGAATGTTGAGAAACAGTAAAATGTATTACTGAGTTACTAAGTAGTCAAACTAAAAATAACTGAATTCATCAAAAGCTAATTTTATTTGGTCGTCTAACTCATTTTTCTTATTGCTGTTTTTCTTGTAACTTCCTTTATCATATGAAAATACGCTGAGGGAAAAATAATTATGTTTTGCTTTTAGGAGTCTGACAAAAAATTTCAAAAAACAGATTTTTCTAGAAATAATGTTTGAGCCAGAGATATAGCTCAGTAGCACAAACGCCTGCCTGGCAAGCGCAAAGTCCTGAGTTCAATTCCTAGTACCAAAAAAAGTCATCATAAAAACAATCTTTAAATGTTTCCTAAAGTAGAATAAAATTGTTGCTTTTAATCAAACACATTTATAATGCTTACTGTGTATCAGGTATGGCACACGTAATTCCACAAATATTAAATGAATTGTCATAACTGAATAATTAAGTGATAAAATTAGAATGAACTCAGAGTCTAGCTCCTCAGTCCATGATGAAAATTTTAAATGGATGAGATAAAATCCAAACTTTTCCTTTTTGCTTGGAAAAGTCTGAATATATGTTGTGCTTTACATCTAGATGTCCCCCAAAGCCTCGTGCACTCATAGGTGGAGCTCTGGGGAGGCGGGTGGATCATGTGGGCAGGATATTCATCAGTGTGGATTAATCTACTGTTGAGTTTATAGCTAAGTGTGATGTTGAGAGGTGAATGCTGATGAGGACCTATCTCCCTCCTTCCTGCTTTGATCCTTTTGTTTCCTGCTGCCATGCTGTAAGTTCTTTCTTCTCTGCCATGCCACCCTACTTCAAAGCCAGCTGACTATGTACTTCTACACACTGTGAGCCAAAATAAACCTTTCCTCCTCTAAACTGTGGATGTTGAGTATCTTCCAGCAAGAGAAACTAAGACAATATAGAATAATTCACTACGGGTCCACTATCTTTAATTCACCCTTCTAAAGCCCCCTCAAATCTATTTTCTCTCCCATGTACACACATTCCATGTTATCTTCTAGAAGGGCAGGATGGGAAACACGGCTTATTCTCTCAGTTTACATCTTGACTTTTTTGGTGGTTGTTGTTGGTGGTGGTAATAAAGACAGAAGCCAGGGCCCTCACACTTGCAAAGCAAATACCTTACCACTGAATTATACTATAGCCCCACTTCTTGACTTTTACTAATATTTCCATCAGAAAGGTTTTGTCAGACTCTTGAGGATGCACACTAGGGATTTGCACTATTTAAGATAGGAGACTTTCCAAAAATCTCCATTGTTAGGATCACATATTTCTGTTATGGTTTTTATCTGGAGGGCCCTTTAAAGCTTTAAGCACTCAAAAGGGCAGGGGTTGTGGAAGATGACTGGATTATGGGGTGCTACCACTGGCTTGGTGTTGGCAGATGGAGCCTACTCAAAAGATCAAAAGAGGCTAAGCACTGGAGGCAGCACCTAGAAGAACACATCTTCCTCCTGGTTCCTCCTTCCACTCTGCTTTCCAGCCACTATGAGGTGAACAGCTTTACTTCACCAGACTTACCTCCTTTGAAACCAGTCAACTATGAACTAAAAACATGAGCCAAAATAAACATTCAAGTTGTGGGTGTTAGGTACTGACTCAGGGACAAAAAAGGTGTTTAAGACACCTTCCTCTGCTTTCTTTACAGAGGTCCAAAGAGGTTGCTGACAATCTTTGAAGAGATCTGGACAAAATTCCACGTGTCATATACTGTTAACAGAGCCTTTGAAAAAAATGTAATATAACTTTAAAATTTGACTATCAGCCCCTTGCAAACTCACCTACAAGCTTTTTTCACTTAACACCCAGCACTAATAACATTCAGGAAAACAAAATTTGGTTCAAGTCAGGTAGAAAAAGTTAACAAAGGCAGGAAAAGTTCCTTTAAACTGAAATAAATGTTTACTGTTTCCAGTGTTTCATTTATATTTTTACTATTTATCAGCAATTTTTTTTTAATGTTGTTGGGCATTGAACCCAGGGGTTTTGAACTGAGTTATATCTCCATCCTTTTCACAAATTTTCAAGACAGAGGGTCTCTAAGTCACCAAGTTGCTCAGGCAGAGCTGGAACTTGCAATCTTCCTAAAGTTGCAATCTCCTTGCAATCTCCCAAAGTTCTAGCACCAGAGGTCATGCGCCACCTGTGATCCCAGCCACATTACTGGCTCATCAGTAATGCCTTTTAATTTATTTGGCAAGCAAATTTAGTGAAAGAGCATGACACTACCTGATACTTAATAATTAATTTCATATAATCTCAATACATTTAATATGTAAAGACTACTTCTTAGTACTTTGTAGTAAAAGGGAAGATCCATATGCTCATTCCTGCCTAAACAGTATCTCCAGTCCTTTTGTCCCTCTGGAGCTCCAGACCTTTACTGATGATTTCAATTTGGCCATTACATGGAGACCCCACACTCAGTAAATTAGTAGTGGGACTTGTCACCTGAACTCTGTCCTTACTTTTGTATTTTCCATCTCACTAAAAACCATCTTTTCCCTCTATGTCACTACACCAAATCAAGGATAAACCTTTTTATTCTGTTTCATTATCATCTCTCAAATATAGTCAGTTATCCTTTCTGCCTCTGCTTTCCCAAATCTTTAAGATACGGTCTCACTACAGAGTCCAGGCTGGCCTTGAACTCTGGATCCTCTTGCCTTAGCCTTCCAACTGCTGGGGATTAATTACAGGCATAAACCACCATGCCTAGCCTCCCAAATCTCTTAAACAAAAGATACCTCAAAAATCGGGCAATAAAATTTGACCAAAATTGACTACAGCTATATGTAGTCTTCACTTGAGTAAATATTAACCCAATTTCCTTCTGAAATATTAATACTGAGTTACAGGATGTCACACTAAATCTCACTGGAAATACTATGAACATAAACTATATTACCTTAGAAAAATTTTAAAGTCTTTAATACTAAGAGATGTATCTAGCCTCCAAGGATTTGAATAAAGAATTATGGACTTTCTTTTCAGTTTTGACTGGTAAGAATCACCTGTGAGCTTAATAAAAATATTGGTTCCTAATGTTTGCAATCAAACCTGGGATGAGGATTTTTTTATAAGCACCTCTCTGGCCAGGGATATAACTCAGTGGCATAAGCGCCTGCCTGGCAAGCGCCAAGGTCCTGAATTCGATTCCCAGTACAAAAAAAAACAATAAACACCTCTCAGATGGCTCTTATGTGACCAGCCCAACACCAACCTAGGAACAAATCACAGACCTACCTAATTAGATAACATGAACCAACCTATTTAGCATGCACCCAGTAAGTAAAGAGGTAGATGGTAGTGTTAAAAGTATTTTCTGTCAGGATTAGTTTGGTAACTTGGAAATCCAAGGATTAATGAATTTTCTTATCAATCTCTTACTTCTGTCATAACGTAAGTATTCAGGAAAATAAATTTTTTTTCTAACAGCAGCTAAAGAAAATGTTGAACATTTTAATCTGTGTCTTCCCCTTGACAGCAAATTCTTAGGAAAATAAAGTAAAAAGCAGCTGTATGGGGACATTTCTCTCTCTAGTCTTACAGAATTCTCCTACCTGGTAGAAATCTATATAAAATGATGTCTGAACATGCAGCGGGGTATTTTGTCCTTGATAATAGGAGCCAAAATTTCTGGACATGATGGGAGTGCTGCCATTAAAGAGAAACCAGATTATGGATCTGTGGTTTCACAAAAAGCAGAAAAAGCATGGATTTAGAAAACTGAAATCTTAGTTTTGAACCAAGGAATGAATGAATGTTAAAGATTATATGTGGTATCAATCTAAGCCACAAAGCTGGATGGGGGATGCAAATGATTTCAAGAACTAAGATTCTGGGGCTGAGGCAGGAGGATCATTAGTTTCGGCCCAGTCTGGGAAGCTAAAGGAGACCTTGTCTTAAAATGAAAAATCAAAAGGAGAGCTCAGTGGTAGAGTGTCCCTGGGTTCAAACCACAATACAACAAAAAACACTAACAATTTTAATTTGAAGTCAAAGGTCAGAAAGATTAAAAATTTACCAAGAAACCAGAAAACAAGTTTAACTAGCTAAGCTTGCTTCAAAGCACACTAGAATTTACAACTTTTTTATCCTACAAGCCATCTACTTTTACAAAATTTTACAAGGCAGTGGTATTCAACACTGACTGTAGATTAGAATTCTAGGGCAATGAGGCTCCTATTTTACTATGCACAAGAATCACATGGCAATCTCGTAACTCAGCAGGCCTGAGGTACAACCTGAGTCTCACAAGCTCCTCAGTCATCCTTACAATCAGTAGTCCCCACAAAACACACTACCAAGAAGTCAAACAACTTTTAAATACAGATGCCTACATGCACTCAGTGAAGTCCTATTTAATTGATCTGGAGATACAGCCCAGGTATTGGTACTTACAGAAGTCTCCCTAGTGTTTCTTATACACAGCTAATGTGCACTGCTACAAATCATTACTCATATTTTATAGATGGGGGCTTCAGTTCTACATAAGAAAGAATGTACAAGCATCCTCAATCTTATCTTGTCCACTGATTGCAACTAAAAATCCTGCAGAGAAAACATAATGCAGATATACAAGGCCTCAAAATAGAAGCACAAAGATTGCAAAGAGAAATCAAAACTCAAAGGCAATGAGTCGTCTGGTTTTTGTTTTTCCTCTCACACATGCCAGATTAGACTTGAAAGCCTACATCTTTAACTGAACAGTAGGTGGAGACACACACAGAAAAAAGCTCCAAGAGAAACTTCCTGGCCAGACTAACAAGAGAGGATGAAGGGGGAGGAAGAGAGTTTTTCTAGTTTTTCTTCTCAGCTCTGACTCAAAATAAGCCTTAGTTCTAAGGATACATATGTATGGCTGGTGCCTACCACCTAAGCTCTTATGAGAAATTTCTTTTTTGGCAAAGGCACTAGGAAAGAGACTGCTTAGAAGAGTATGGAGGTAATTCATGTTTCTTCCCCCTCTTCAACAGCAGTTTGTTCAGGAAATGGACCCACCTTTGGGAAAGCATAGGACAGCACTAAAAGGGTAAAACCCATTTTTCAGCCAGAGAACCACAAAAAAGAGCTCCTAAGAGCTTAAGTGCAGAGGAAATCAGGAGGAAGCTGCACTGACTCAAGGCTGTACAGCAAAGGCCTTAAGAACGACCATTACAGCATGGTCTACCACTCAAGTCTTAGGAAGTACACTGGAGACCTGGATAGCACTATAGAGGTTTGAAAACTACATTAGATTCACATTCCAGAGAACTTGCACCTGACCTGGTTGCCCCTTAACAAAAGATTTGCCCAGAATAAAAGACTTTCCCAAAAAAAAAATTTCCCAGAAGCTTCTAACAGCACCTAGTCTTGTAACATGACGTTGAAATATGCATGACATGATCAAAAATTATTTGACATTTTACGTTAAAAAAAAAAAGCAGTAGCCCAAGATGTCCCAGGTCAAAAAAACTGCCAAATAGTAAAGCCTAGACTAAAACTCAAATTTTCCAATTATGTGCTCAAGGCTTTCTTTATAGGTACATGACTTTGCTAGAAAGGAAAGCAATCCCTGAGTTTCGGACATAAGACATTGGCCAAATTTCTTCTTTGAACCCAAATCTGGCCAAATAACAAAATTGCCATTTTACTTTATCTGTCTACACTTTAAATATTGATTTATGTTCCACTACTACAATAGCCATGGCAGGTCAGAGGCACTGAGAAGCACATAAGAGAATTCCAAGGTGAATGGTTTTCAGAAGAAGATCCCACTACTCCTAATGTCTGTCATTCTTTCCACCAGCACTGAATATTCCAGCCTGGGTTACTTGTTTAAGACTTTTTAAGAGACTGCAAAAATGAACTCTTTTCTGAAATCATTCCTATGTAAAGTAGACTAAACCTCTTCTCTCTCCTCAGTGATATCATTCCATACTAATAGTCTCTAACTTTTCCTGTTCTTTTCTTCACCTGTTGATATTACAAATTCTTTAAGGCATGTCTTATTTTTGTTTTCCTCGGAGTTTTCATTTTTCAATGGGGATGTCATATTCATCGGCTTTTCAGCTCCTTGGTCTAACATAATATATAATATACATACAATAAGTCTTTAATGTGATAAATACTCTCTATTACAAACACAATGCCACTCTATATACATTATTTCAACTGATCATTACAAGCTTATTAACTTATAAGTTTCAGATGAGACAAAATGCAACTGAGGTAATCTGCCTGAGGATAGACATTTAACAAGCCTCAGGTGCATGAGCTGATGGGAGTATCTCCTTGTAGTAAAACCAATACTACCTAGGCACTAGATTCTCACTTTAGTAAGCTGCATGAAATTCCAATTATGCCTGTGCTCTGTCTCTCATATAGTCAAAAGATTATCTATGGATTTATCATCAACTGGAATATATCGACATAAAAGGATATTCTTAACTCTTTTGTTTTCTTTTCTCCCCTAGGCATCTAATTTTTCCAAGGGAATACTGTTTCTAGGCAACCTATTCACAACAAAGAGTAAGTACACAGTGAGAGATACAAAACCCAAAACCCTGACAGAATTAGAGAGTCTATATTTATGTAGACAAATGGATTTATTTCCTGTAATTTTGAATTTTGACGAGATGGAGCAGGGAAAGAGTACTCTAACAGCACAAGAGAAAAGAATGGCAAATAAGAGTACAAACTGAATCTCTAGCTGGGCAACCTTGGGCAAACAATCTTTTGGAATTTGTTCCCTGCTGTGTAAACTGGAAAACAGAAATACCCAAAGATTAATGTGAGCTGTAGATAATACATGAACTACACTGCACAATGCTTGGCACTTGGTAGGCTACTAGGAAAACAGTCAAGCACAAAAACCACTTTTGGTTTCAAGGAAATACCTAACTAATGATCTTTTGCATCCTAAGACATTCTATAGCCACTAGAATTCCTCAGAAGGCTACTTTAGTTCAACTTTCCTAGTTTTTCCCATACTTTGACAGCCTATTTCATCCTACATATGTCATCTGTACTTCTAAGTATGTCACTACTTCTGCCAGTACAGTAATTTAGCAGCACTCCTACTAGTTTGAAACATAAGCCCACTAAGAGATAGTAGTATAGAGGTGGGTATAGTGGTGCACCCCTGTAATACCAACACTCTGGAAGCTGAGGCAGGAAGATCACTGTTTTGAGGTCAGCCTACACAAGAGTTCAAGGCCAGCCTGCACTACATAGTGAGACCCTCTCTCAAAAAAAAAAAAAAAAAAAAAAAAAAGAGACGGTAGTTGTATTAGCAACATAGCTGGGCATGGTGGCGCAACAGAAAGACTCCTTTTAGACTCCAAAACCTACTATATTAAGAATTCTTCCTGATCAATCATTTGTACAAGGCACTTTACTGAAAATTCTTGTGCCTCAAAAAACCAATTTGACCCACTAACAAACCAATTATGCTGATTAAATACTATATTTAAAGCAAGCACTCACCTTCTATCTCCACCAAAGGTTCCTGAGTAAACTCTTGAAAGAATTTGTAGAAGAACTTACTGCAAGCAGCCAAAACAGCCTTGTGGGCCTTAAAATGGTGCCCTAAGTAAAAAAAAAAAAAGGGGGGGGAGTTATACCTATACGCAAAAATTAAAATACAATTGTCTTAAAATAAATCCTTCACAATATACGCATTACTAAATTGAAGCCAAAAGCCAAAACATCATCTGCCTTGGTAAATTTCAAATCTTCTACCTGAAGTCAAGTCTTTACTTCAAGTCAGTTTTTACAAAGGCTAGTTTACAAGGAACTTCCTACAACAGTGGTGGTGACCTGTGGCACATGTGCAGCAGCAGGCTATTAGCAGTGAAAGCTCTACAAGGTTCACCATCACTGTCCTAGAACTTTCTATTACCTTCAATCAAGTAGCAAGAATTGGGGCTGGGGATATAGCTCAGTGGAATAAGCGCTTGCCTAGCAAGCGCAGGGTCCTGAGTTCGATCCCCAGTACCGCAAAAAAAAAAAAAAGTAGCAAGAATCATATCCTACCCAGTTGACAGTGTTAAATATATACAAAAACAATCCAAGATGTCATACATCATTTGAAGAGAAAAAAGCAGGCAAGCAAGCAAGCAAGCAAATCATGGAATAACCGCAAACCCAGATGCGTGTGCTATGGGAAATACTTAGTACTTGGAAGTTCAATCCACGGTTGATCTACAATAAAGAATAGCTTCCCTGAAATAGGCAACTTTCACTAGTTAGCAAAGATAGCCAAGCTGGGTTTGCCTCAATTGTAGTAACTAAGACTGGCAAAGACTCCAATTTATTTTGGGGCTCTGAAAGGGCATACAAGTACAGCCAACTTCTCACATTCTACCCCCAAGACCATCTGGAAAGCTGGAAAGAAATCAACACTCCCCAAGACTGGTGAGGGACTCCTCAAAGCAGCTTACCAACAGAAGAGAAAAAACAAGAATTTTAAGACATCCTCCCCATATAGTGGCCAAACATTCTCAAGTGTCTTCTCCATCCCACTATTAAGTGTGCAATGTGAAAAACTTCAATAGGCTGTAAGGACTGAAAACGTAATGGACATCAGCTTATGCTGAAAGCAGGGCCAACCAACCAGCTCTCTGCAGCATGATCTGTGTCAGCGGACACTGTCAAAGGCCCTCCAGTCCCACTCCAGGCTTTGGTAGGGAGCCCAGAGAGGACGGGTTTAAAAAAAAAAAAAGGCGGGTGGTGGAAAGGGAGAGAACAGAAGGCGTAAATTCGCTCCTCCGTCCTACCTACCGTCTACAATCAGGGTGATGTCGGTAAAGCGGTCCTGCTCTCGCTGCTCATTCAATCGGTCCAGGATCATCTTGTGGTGTTCGGGGAACTCCTGAAGGCATTCCATCGTCTCTTCAGCCTCCATGGCCGTCCGGTTGCTCTACAAAAGAGGCGCATGATAATGTTCACCCATGAGCTCGGGCTGAGAAACAAAACCTCCAAAGCATAAAACAACAAAACAAAAAACACCCCAGGAACGTGAAAAGGGGGAAGATGAGGCAAGAAGAGAAGGCAAGGGAAGAAAGACAGGCAAGCTGAGTGGCCGCTGCGGGGTGCGGGCCGGACCACGGCCGCGGGACTCCGAGCCTGACCTAATTGGAGTCGGAGACGCGAGCTGGAGCGGGGTGGGCAAGCGCCGGAGGCTCCGGGCGCCTGGGCGCGCAAGTCCGGCAAGGGAGGGGACCGGCAGTCGCGGCAGCTCTCTAACGGCCCCGCCAAGTCCTTCCACCCGGCCGGGCTCCCGCTGCCCGGGACCCGGTCCGACCCACGGCCCAAACGACTCCCGGGTCGCTTTACCTCCCCCGCCCTCTCTCTTCTCCCCCGCCCCAACCGGGCCGGCACTCACTCAGGGAAGGAGGAGCGGCCCAGGCCTACGCGTCGCTTACGTCGACGTAGTGCGTCACCGCGTCGGGCTCCGGAAGACACGGACGCTTTCCGAGCGCAAACCAATGAAAGGATAAGCCACGCCCCTAACCCCCTGGTGGGAGGCGGGGCCAACTGAGACGTATTTGGCGCCCACAGAGGGTGAGGCCGCGCGCATAAGGGAAAAACACCCTGCGGGCCCCAGCTAGATCAAGGGCGGGGTACCCAAATCGCCACCCTTCCACCCGGGAGCGGCCTTCCTCCCTTGACTCCAGATGTGAGTGCCTCGTCCCCAAGTTCAGAATACGCTCGCTAACCAGCCCCAGAACGCTTGTATTCCGCGCCTCCCCGGCCACGCCCCACCCCGCCCTCTCCCGGGCCCGGCCCGCCCTCCTTACCTAGCTCGCTGGCAGTCCGCCGCATGCCCTTTCCGGGTTCTCCGCTCCCGGGGCGTGGACCTCTTCGTACCTGGATCTGCTTCTGTGGTTCAGCCCGCTCCCCATTTTCCCTGCTGGAGCCGGCGCGCTCCTCCGCTCGGGCCCAGCACAGTGTTCGCCGGAGCTCAGCCGCGCGGCGCGGGCACGTGTTCGCTGGGGCGCCGGGATCTCGCCCCGGGGCGCGCCCTCGCCGAGTCCGCGGCGCACGTGTGTGCTGCGCTCTGGACGCAGATCTTCTGGGAATACTTACACGTGGTATTACAGCTCTCCCGGCCCCCACCTCTGTCCTGTTAAACCAGTAATCCTCAAGCAACCGTGGTTGATTGCCTCATTCATCTATCCGAAGAAAGGTTTATGAGGATGATGCAGTAGTTGAATTTTACTTGTTTTTTTCCTCCCAAAAAGTTTGAGAGTGAGGGTAAATAGACGTGTGCAGGAGAATGTAATCATGATTCAAACAGACTTGTTTTGAGAGTCTATGCTAGACACTATAAGGAACTTGGAAACCCAGTGGTGAGCGAGGCGCATGTGGTTTCTACATACTTAGTCTGGTAGAGTAGATAAAAACTTGAACAGTAATTGCAGAGGGTCTGATTACTGAGCCTCAGGACATGTGAAAAATAAGGTGGGAGGGCTTTCAAGAAAAGCCATTTCCCATGAGAAGGGGTACGATGACCGTATGTGATTTTAGTCAAGGATACATATGCATAAGTGCCGGGATTAGAGTATTTCTGGAACGGAAAGAATGTTGCAGGACAGATCCACAAGGTGTAGTCCTTGTAAGCGGTGTTAAATTTTACCAGATCAGGAAGCCTTAAAGGTTGAACCTGGAGAAATGATAGAGACGGACAACTTTAAGGAGACAGCTAAATGGAGATAGATGTGCAAAGAACCATTTGGATAGATGGATCTGCTTAGGAGAAAGACCTAACCTTAGAGGTTTCCAAATGCCTACAGGTGAGCAGGTCTTCTCCGCCCTGTGTGCTCAGCTGATGTACTGGACTACAAAAGGCCGAAACAAAGGAACTGAGCAGCCCAACGCTGAACAATGGGCCAAAATGAACTTTTCATATTCCTTCCAAGTTATTTATCTCATGTATTTTGTTGTAGTACTGTAAAGCTGACTGACGAACCACAGGTGCCACCCCACATGCACCCTCCGGTACCCAGGCACTCTACCTTCCATGTGCACTCCTGGGCTATCATTCTATTTCCATCATTTCCATCAGCTGAAATACTTCTGGAGAGTGCTAACTGAAAAGTAAATTCAGTCCCTACTCTCAAAAAATGCATATGCTTATTGGTATGAATTTTGTAAAATATGGAATTTCTTTCTAGAGTCATAATTTTTGTGGCAGACATTTACCCAACATGAAGTAAAGCATAATTGAGTAGTTATGTGCATCAGTCTTAGTAACCACTTTCAATAACTGATCTAATAAAGTATTTCAATGTATTAAAGAATATTAATTTCATATTCATGTGGTTTAATATTGAGCAACATTTTCTTAACCCCGATAATGCAGAGCCCGTTATACATAGGAGAAAGACCTAACCTTAGAGATAAGAAATTTTTCAGTGTAACAAGAATTTTGAAGACATGGGAATAAGTGAGATTGGTTACGGAGAATCTGCGGTGTGATAGTTCAGTGGCATGTAGATTGAATTAGTGTACTGTTTTTCTAAAAAGTCATATAATTGCTCACATAACTAGGGGTGGTGGTGCAGGCCTGTAATCCCAGCCCTGTACCTGTAATCCCCGCACTGTGGAAGCTGAGCCAGGGGCATTGTTGGAAGTTCGAGGCCAGCCTGGGCTACAAAGTGAGCTTAAGTCCAGCCTGAACTGCATAGCAAGACCCTGTCTCAAAAAGACAAAAAGACAAAAATAAAAGTTCTTGGGGTTACTGAAGTCTATTTTATTTATTTATTTATTTATTTATTTTATTTTTTTGGTCTTTTTGAGACAGGATCTCGCTATACAGTTCAAGCTAGTTTTGAACTCACTTTGTAGCCCAGGCTGATCTTGAACTCGCAGAGATCCTCCTGCCTCAGCCTCCCAAGTGCTAGAATTATAGGTGTGCGCCACCATGCCCAACTCCACTGAGAAGACTATATCTAAGTAGGTTAAGGAATAATTAGAAAAATTGTGATTGCAATTATAAAGCTAAGAAGAGATGAAGTACTTATAAAGGATAATGGGTCAAGGCAGTTTTAGTTTTGTGTGTTTGTATTTAGTTTGAGATGGGGAAGGGTCTTGTAGAGGGAGATGATTTCATAATTTTTTAAGAAATTCCTGTACAACAAAAGACAAACATAAAATAAAGGTTATGTGATAACCTTTTTCACATAAAAGGTTATCAGGTCATCTAAAAGCTAAGATTATGAAAAGGGTATGTGTATGTTAGGGGAATTTTGTGTTATCTTTTATTATCTAAGGCTGTGCAGTGAATTACCCCTCAAAGCATAGTGGCTTAAAATAATCATTTCATAGTCTGTGAATTAGAAATTTGTCACATAGTTGGGTTCTTGGGTTTTTTTTTTAATTTTTGGCTTTTTCAGAGTGTCTCACTATGTAGTACAGGCTGGCCTCAACTTTCAGTAATCCTCCTGCCTCAGCCTCCCAAGTGCTGGGTTTACAGGCATGCATCACCACACCCAGTTGATTCTCAGGATCTTTCACAAGGGTTCAACCTCGTGGTATTAGCTAGAACAAGGTATTAGCTACATTATCTCAAGGTTTTTGACTAGGAAATTTGTTTCTGTAGCCACTATTTTGGGTTGGGTCCAATACTTTCCCCATAAGCTCATGTATTAAAGGCTTGGTCCCCAGTGCAGTAGTACGGAAAGGTGAGACTTTTGAAAACATTATTAGAAGGGTCTCATCGCAGTGGATTAATCATTAGATGAATTCATGTGGTGGAATTACTGGGAAAGGGTAGGAAATGCAGGTGGTGGAGCCTGGCTGGGGAAAGTAGGCCACTGAGGGTGTGTCCCAGCAGGGTATATGTCCCTAGGCTCTCACGCCACCCCTCTCTGCCTTCTGTCTACCATGAGGTGAGCAGTTTGCTTCACTACATTCTCCCCAACATGATCGGTCTTACTACAGGCCCAGAAGTAGTACAGCCAAGTGGCCATGGGGCAAAAGTAAATATCTCTGCCTTTAAATTGATTATTTAAATTGATTTTCTTCCTTTAAATTTATTTTGTCACAGCAGTGGAAAGCTGACACACTCAAGGGGTTCTCGACAGAATTCAGTTCATCCTGGGCCCTGAGACTAAGGAAATCGTTTCTTTATAAGGTTCCCTTCCATGGCAGATTCTCCATAGGGCATTCACAGCTAGATTTTTTTTTTTTTTTTTTTTTTTTGGTGGTACTGGGGATTGAACTCAGGACCCTGTGCTTGCTAGGCAGGCGCTTATTCCACTGAGCTATATCCCCAGCCCCACAGCTAGATTTTGTCAGAGAGCAAGTGAAATCACAAGGAAGAGTGGGCAAGTCTAAATGTTTTTGTATCTATTAGCAAGCTTTCTGTTACTGTAATAAAATCACTGAGATAACTTTAGAAAAGGAAGAGTTAAACCAGGCATGGTGGTACGTGAAGTAAGCTGGACTCCAAAGTAAGCTCAAGGCCAGCCTGAACTGCATGGCAAGACCCTGCCTAAAAAAGAAAACAGGAGAAGTTTATTTTGGCCAACAGTTTAGATTTCAGTTCATGGTCAGTCGGCAGCTGTTATGGCCCCCAAAGCCTGTTGTGCTCATAGCTGGATCAAGGGTATGTGCATATGGATTAAGGGTTATGAGACTGAATTCATTTAGCATATTTCTAGGTGTGGATAATGGAAGCCCCATCCACAGGGTGGGTGGCACCAACCAATAGATTTCTAGCCTGGATGGAATTTAAAGGGAAAAGGGAAGCTGACTGCTGCTACCTCCTGTGCCCTGCCATGCCCCTCTGCATGCTGCCTTGCCTTGGAGGTAGCTGATTATGGACTGAAATGGCTACAAACTGAGCTAAAATAAACCTTTTCTCCTTTAACCTGTGGGTATCAGGCATTTTGTCCAAGCAATGAACAAGTAACTATAGAAAGTAATAAAAACCCTATGCCAAAAAAAAGGTAACTGTTGTCTCCCTTGCTTTTGGTCCTGTTG
Source organism: Dinomys branickii (assembly GCA_004027595.1). NCBI lineage: Eukaryota > Metazoa > Chordata > Mammalia > Rodentia > Dinomyidae > Dinomys > Dinomys branickii. Next base: position 23,601 of record PVLD010004687.1, on the reverse strand, counting down.
AGGCAGAAATCATGGTGGATAAAGCCCCTTGATTTCATACCCAGGAAGGAAAAAGGAGAAGAGGCTAGAGTCCCCAGTTGCATTGAAAGGTATGTTTCCAGTGACCTAAAATCTCTCACTAAGCTCCACTTGTTAAAGGTTTCCACTGCCTTCCAGTGGTACCAAGTGGGGTACATGGGCCTTTGGGGGACATTCCAGACTCGAATTACAGGAGTAGCTAATTATAGCAGTAATATTCCATCACTTTTGCCATACTCTATATTTTAGAAGCCAGTCACTAGGCCCAGCCCACTCACAAAAGATGGTAGCGGCCATTGGTAGCAGATGTTTCCAGTCAAAAAGCAGAATGGAAAAGATTTGAAATAAGATTTTGGGCACAGTGATGTCACATTAGCAACAATAGGATCCAAAAGACATGGGTGACCAGGAATTTATGTGATAGCAGTCTATCAAGCATCGTGATTTCCTCCAGAAGTATTTAGTGGTCAGGTACATACAAAGACAGGACACACAAAATGAAGTTAGTGTTAAAGCATGGTGCAAGTATTGTACCAGTTAGTAACAAGCAGATTTATACATTTTTTTTTCTGGAATTAAAATAGATCATCCAAATTTAATGAGCAAACACAAATAGTTCTGCGTGCCTCAGTGGTGTCCCTTTATATACTTTGAGGCAGCACTGGGAAGAAGACAGTGTGAGAGTCAAGAGTGTAAGTTTGAGAGATTCCCTAACTGGAAATCTTGGTTTACCTTAGTAATCAGGTGACTTTAGTCATTAAGCACCCATTTCTTCACCTTTAAAATAAGATTGTTCAGCTGGGCGTGGTGGCACACGCCTGTAATCCCAGCACTTGGGAGGCTGAGGCAGGAGGGTCTTTGTGAGTTCAAGACCAGGCTGAGCTACAAAATGAGCTCAAGGTCAGCCTGAACAGCATAGTGAGACCCTGCCTTAAAATAAGATTGTTGTGGGAACTAAGAACATGTGGGAAGCACTTAGCTTAGCACATAGTACAAATTGCCTGTCAGTAAACTTCTATGTAAGATTTGTTATCTACTTGTTAGCTACTTATAGAATAAAACTTACTTTATCTTTTCAACTGCCAAAATAACAAAATTCTGGGTGTCCCTGGTGGGTCCTCAGAAGCATCACGCTGAGGAAAGGCTCATGACAAATCTAGATTTTTTAAAAAGGGGTTTCCGATTTTTTACACATCCCACAAATAAACTGACAAAATCATTGCCGCTGTTCCCTTCTTTTCTTCCTTTAGCCACCCTGCTGGACTCAGGTAACCTGCGATCATGCGCCACATAATTGCAAGTGGTCTCATGAGATTGTATCACTTAGTAGCACTGTAGCCGTTTTAGGTTGTGTAAATACACTGTGATAGTCACACAATGAAATCACCTAACAATGTATATTTCAGACTGTGTCTCTAAGTAACTTAGGACTCTTCTTAAGGATGGATATTTAGTTGCTTTCCAGCTTATGTATTAGTCAAACTCTTAACACTGACTTGGAAATTCTAAAATAGTATTGTTACCTGATCATTCCTGCAGAACTAGAGGGGAAGACAGGTCAGAGGTCAGACAGCAAAAAGCGCAGGCAACCCCCACCCCCACCCCTTGCTCTTGCCCTGCAAGGCCACTCCTCATCTCTGTCCCTCCTTCTCTGAGGCTGCAGGGATCATGAGCCATCATTCACGAGACAGATCAAGATCAAGACTGGCATGGTGAAACAAGTGGTCAAAGAAAAAATGATGTATGAAAAAGAAGCCCAACAACAAAGAAAAGACTGAAAACATGCAAGCTGAAAATGGTATTACGAGCAGGGAGAGACCCTGCCAGAGTCCAGAATGATGATCCCAGATCACTAGCACAGGTTAGAGGCTGCACGTACTGAACGTCAGCAGATATTTAAAAGAGGAAAACATCGCTTCTTGGCCTTTTGGCTAAGATCAAGTGTGTAAAAGAGGAAAACAACTGGGGAAGCTGAGGGATGTAAAGAAGCACTTTTAGGGTTGGATTCAGTGAAGTTAGAAGCATGAAAGTTTTCTGTAGAGTAGGGTTTTTGCATTAAATCCTGGGGTCCATTCTACAATTCATTATTTTGACCACCGCTGGATGTTCATATGTAGTTCTTTTTATACAGTTATGTATATTCTTTGCATAATTTAATGTGCAAACAAGTTCATCTAGTAAAATTGTTTATTTCACACCTTTAAGAAATCATAAGCCGGGTGTGGTGGCTCATGCCTATAATCCTAGTACTCAGGAGGCTGAGGCAGGAGGATCAATGCCAAGTTCGAAACCAACCTGGGCTACAAAGTGAGCTCAAAGCCAGCCTGAACTGCATAGTGAGACCCTGTCTCAGAAAGATAAAAAAAAAATCATAGAAGATAGCAAAACTAAGCCCTAGATAATACAATCCACAGTTCTCTTCTCAGTAATATTGCACCTCATGGCTGCTACATTCTCTAACCAAGTTCAGCTTTCTTCCCAGCCTGTATAACAATGTGGAATGGAATAAAATCCAGGTTTGGAAATAGTTGCTTTTCTCCTAGAAATTGGAGGCCCCCAGGATGGTAAAGTCTCCATTAAGATCCAAATACTGCTGCTTTTACAGTGCTTCTGTTGTATCCCCATCATGGAACTCATTGCAGCCTACTCCTTGATCTCTCCGTGGATCATCCTCTTTCCTTGATCTCTTAATGTGTGATAGACAACTACAAAGCAGACCTGAGCAGGACTTAAGTTAATCAACTGGCTTTTCATGCTCACTTGTAAGTCTGTCCAAGGCCAATGCTTTTTGTCTGGAGATGGGTGGCAGACTCATAGTAAGTGAACCTCTGTGAGTCACTGATCCCTACTAAGGCCTGTAATGGCGGATGCAGCTGGAAAGCCTCAAAGGACAAAACAACATCACAGCCAAGGACACCTGGATCTGACCTCAACTAGATAAAGACTATAGCCTCCGGCATCTCACTCCTGGGTGAATTAACTTAATGCCTTACTAGGAGAAGTCCTTGTTCCGCCCTTCTTGAGCACTCTACTCCTCTCCTCTGATAACCAAATAAATACAGGCCACCCAGAGAACACCTCGGACTTAGCCCCAAGAGAACCTCAAGTTCTGTAAGAGGGCTCTGTTCCTCCTGGGGCCCTGACATCATCCTATTTGCATCTTTTATTTAGCCTGTGCAGTACCCTTGTCCAGGAGGTTGCAGACCTGATTAGTTGCAATAACTAAGCAATATTGTTAACCTGATAAATGTGGTAGTGCCCCAATTCATTACTTGTGATGTCATTCTAATATATTTACATCAAGTCTATTATTGGGCTGGGAATATAGCTCAGTGGCATAAGCTCTGGCCTGGCAAGCCTGAAGTTGTGAGTTTGATTCCTGTTACCAAAAAAAAAAAAAGTCTACTATTGTTTACATTTGCTTCCTATTTGTCTTGCGCTTTTGTATTGCTTTTGACTGTGTTGTTTTGGACTATGTTTTATGATTTTAGTTTTTCTATTGTCTTGGTACTTATGCATTGTTTTAGTGGTTAACCTAGAGTTTATATCACAAATTATGTTTGTTTGATTTGAGATAGGCTCTCACTATGCTGTTCAGCCTGGCCTTAAAATCACTTTGTAGCACAGGCTGGCCTCAAATTTTGCAGCGATCTCCTGCCTCAACCTCCTGAGTGCTGGGATTACAGGTGTGCATCACCACGCCCGGTGCTTACAGGGCAAATTGTTGATTGAAAACAACTAAATTAATGGAATGTGGTGGGGCATGCCTGTAAGCCCAGCACTCAGGAGGCTGAGGCAGGAGGATTGCGATATCTATTTTTTAAATTATTATTATAATTTTTTGTCTTTTTGAGACAGGGTCTTGCTATGCAGTTCAGGCTGTCCTTGAGTGCACTTGTAGCCCAGGCTGGCCTCCAGCTTGCAATGATCCTCCTGCCTCAGCCTCCCAAGTGCTGGGATTATAGGCATGTGCCACCACACCCAGCTATTTTGCTTTCTAAGATACACAGCCTCTAACATTGTTATAGGCAGCTGAGTTAGATAAAAATATTATAAGCAGTCAGATAGGGCTGCGCCCTGGAAGGAGCCAACCCAAAAGATAAGACACCTGTGGGCCAGACCTCAAGACAAGGGGGACTAACCAGGTGCAGCCATATACATCAAAAATTGATAAATAAGTAACAACCACCTTCCAAGAGCCAGAAAGTCACTGGCCTGACCTCCCACAGAAAAAGCCCAGCTCTGCATTCATGCCCGCTTGCTACGTGACTTGCTTCCCCATTTGATCTCAGTCCACTCAGTCTTACCTGGACAATTATACCTGTAATCTTATTGGTGGACCATAGTTTTGTCCATTTCCCCTACCTTGGACCTGCCTCACCTCATGGTTTTTCCCTATAAAAGTCCCTGGAAAAGACAGAGTCGGGGGTAACCCACTTGGGCCCCCCTTCTGTCCCCCTCTTGGTTAGAAGCTTTCTTTCTCTCAATAAATATATTCTGCTCTTAACCTCCGTTGTTCCTAAAATTCATTCTTCGGTTTTAGAGAACACGAACTTGTCTGATATCAGTCAGGTTGGGATATTTATTTTCCTGTATCAATATGACTTCTACACAGAGTCAAGACTAGAGTTAGGGGTGAGGCACTTGCCTAGGATGCCAAAACCAGAATTCAGCATAAACAATGTTCTGGTGCAGTATTTTTTACTTTTTTTTTTTCTCTTCTGTACCAGAGATCCACCTCAAGATCTTGGGTTTGCCAGGCAGGCACTTATTCCACTGAGCTACATCCCCAGCCCCTGATACAGTATTTTTTAAAAAGCAAAATGAGCAAGTGTGAGGTCATGAGTTCAATTCCTGGTACCCCAAAAAAAAAAAAAAGCAAAATGAATGTAGACTCCCACTTTGGGAAAGATATGTATGGATTTCCCTTCATTTCTCCTACTAAATACAACAAAAAACCCTAAAAACTGTGTAAGAAACAAACATAAAACCGAATGGTGGAGAGAAAAAGCTCCTAGGCACTTAGAAAACTTTTAGACAAGACGAAAACTGCACCAATAAGATGAAACACCCAGAAAAAAAAGCGGCCCCACCTCCGACCCTGTCATGAAGCCCAAGTGAGGAATCTAAGCATCTGCCCATCTGGGCTGTGATGAGACAATACTTTACAACAACCATTGATAATTCCCTACCACTTGGTCTATAACTCTGTATTGCTTGTATTGTTCTTATGCTATTTTGTAAATGGATGTCTGTTTGTTAATATGTTTTCCTTCTTTTATTTTTAAAATAAATTTTAAAAAAAGACACAATACTCCCACGTTTTAGTGCCTCTGTGTGGTGTCATAGAAGGCCGGGTAGGAGCCTAGACCTGTATCCATACCCAGCAGTAACGAGGCTCTCCTCATTTCCCTGGCGTGACATTAGATGAGGTTAACAGAGTCGCGACTGTTGCTATTATCCGATAGTAAAAAGGCCAGCTTCCCTGTGGTGTAAGAGTACCCAGGGCACTCACTCCTACCCAGCAGTAATAAAGAGCAGCTAGGTGTGGTGATGCAGACCTGTAATCCCAGCACTCAAAGGCTGAGGTAAGAGGGTTTCCATGAGTGCTGTGGTGGTACCTTGCCCCTTTCCCTCGCAGGACCAAAGGAAAATCCAGTTAAAAATAAAGTTTAAATAAAACCTGGAGTTGCATACCTTGTGAAAACATCCAGGTTTCGATTAAAATTTTTTTATCTTGGAGCAAGAACCAAGAATTTCCCACACTACCGAAAATAAATAGCTGCCAACACCAGGAGGACAGGTGTTAGAATTCTTAGACAAAAATTTCCAGCCATGTGCTGGGGATATAGCTCAGTGGAATAAGTGCCTGCCTAGCAAGCGCAGGGTCCTGAGTTCGATCCCCAGTACCGCCAAAAAAAAAAAAAAAAAAAAAATCCAGCCATACTAACAAAACTTGGGGAATAAATTATGAACATGCGTGGAAAAAAAAAACTTCAGCAAAGTAGTAGGAGGTACAAAGAGCCAGTGGGGAGTTTTAGAAATGAAAGTTTCTGGTGAATGGAGTTCAGAAGAGTGGAAGGTGCAGGGGAAGCAGCCAGTAAGCTGGAAGATAGAAGCACAAAATAACCAAACCAAATGGAGAGGAACAAAAACAAAAACCAGAACAGAGCTTTAGAAATCTATGTGACTATAACAAGAGGTTCAATATTTATGTCTTAAAAAGCCTTTAGGGAGAGTCAGAGAGGCTCAAAAATGTGCTTGAAAAGATGACTGAAGAGACTGGCATAATGGCCCATACCTGTAATCCCAGCACTTGGGAGGCTGAGGCAGGAGGATTGTTTCGAGTTCAAGGCCAGCCTAGGTTACCAAGTGAGCTCAGTGCCAACCTGAACTGCATAGTGAGACCCTGTCTCAAAAAGCCAAAAAAAAAAGAAAGAGAGAAAAGATAGTGACTGAAAATGTCACAAATTTGGTAGACAACTCAGACTAGCATACTGAGCAAATCTGAAAGTATAAACCAAAATAAATCAAAACCAAGATATAGCATAATTAAAATTATGAAGACCAAACACAAAAAATATTTAAAACATACAGAAAAAATAGATTCTTTACTTTTATGGAAAAACAATTCAAATGACAACATATTTCTGATCAGAAACCAGGGAGGTCAAAAAGTTTTGTTTTGTTTTTTTCTTTGGCGGTACTGGGGATTGAACTCAGGACCCTGTGCTTGCTAGGTAGGCGCTTATTCCACTGAGCTATATCCCCAGCCCCTGAAGGGAGGTCAAAAAGAAGCAGCACAACATTTATCATATTCTTTCTCTATTCTTTCCCTCCTTTTGAGATTCCTAATATCTGTATAGTAAGCTTTCTTATATTCTCTGTTGTTTTCTCATCTTTTCCGTGCTTTCATATCTTGCTATCTCCTGGTTCTAATCTTTCTTCCAGTTCACTAACTCTATCTTCAGCTATTTCTAATCTTGTTAAGTTCTCTGAGTTAACTTGGTTGTTGTATATTGTTGTTCTCTTCCTGTCATTATTTCTAATTCCCTCTCAAATTTCTCAATCAGGTTTTTCACTTGCTTGTACATATTGAGTCTGTGCTACTCTAACATGTCTGTGTTAGTCTATATTACATTATCTATTTTTTTAATTTTAAAGACAAAAGAATGGAGACATATGAACCAAAATAAGCCATAAACAATACAGAAAATACAAAATTATACAGAATATAGTAGGGAATTACCACTGGATGTTGTATTACATAATGTTATCTTCGTATTAGCTAACACAAAAACATTAAAGGAAATACCAAATTATAGAGAAGATAGTAAGGAATTTGTACTGGATGCTGTATAATATAAAGTTATCTTCACTTCTGTTAATACAAAAACGATTGAGGAAATACAGAATTATAGAGAACACAGAATGGAATTAGCTCTGGATGCTGTCCGACATAATGTTACCTTCACCTTTGTTACTCAGTTACACAGATGATGGCCCATTTGATCATTCAGTTTTTCTCCTCCCTCATCTCTGTTGCCCTACCACTCAATCAGTCATCTTCCCTGTGATAATAACTGTACTCCTGGGTTTATCTATACCCCTGGACTCTCGCCTTGGGAAGACATATAGATGCCTCAGACTATACTATAGCATACATGGGTGTATACAAACTGCCATGGTCGGAGGTGGAAAAGCACATATGCTCACAGTGGACTGCCCAGCTCCACCCCGTTGCCAAGCTACAGGTGGGGGTGGGTCCAGTCTGAGAGGTGCCCTCAGTGGGGCCCTCAGCAGAGCAGCTGCGGGGCCCACAGCGGAGCAGCCGCAGGGCCCTCAGCGGAGTAGCCACGGGGCCCTCAGTGGAGCAGCCGCGGGGCCCACCGCGGAGCAGCCACGGGGCCCTCAGCGGAGCAGCCGCAGGGCCCACAGTGGAGCAGCCACGGGGTCATGCAAGGTTCATATGTGCAAGCTGTAAGGAGACCCTCTTGGTGCACACATTAATAGTTTGGGGTGAGTCCTGAAGATGGTAGATTCATCCCATTGTTGCCAGGAACAGGCGGTGCTTGCTCAAGCCGCTGAGACTCAAGGTGCTCCCAGAGAGTTCAGGGTGGGAGCTGAGCCCCAGCAACCCAGCTTGTGCTTCCTGCCTGATGTTGGAGTGAGAAAGGCGTGGAGCCGCGTGATCCACCTCCATCTGCATCTCCCTCCTGTTGTGGTGCTGGAGCCCCCGTCCGCTCCTCAGCCGGATCCCTGGGAGCCGCCGCAGCTCACCGCTGAGGTTCCCCACTGCTCTCCGCTGGTAGCTGCTCACCCAGCTGAGAGGCAGGCGGCCACCATCTCATTCTCACACTGGGTTCGACAACTGCTACCGACTGCCATTGCCTCCTTTCCTGGCTGCGCCCTCCTCTCTCCAGCCCTGGACCAGCTCTCGGAACTCTGCTCTCCTCTGGCTGAGTTGGGAGGCTTCCGTGAGCATGGGCCTCCAAAGCTGAAGCTGTGAATGCCAGAACAAGGGCACGGGCCATGGGTGTGCTTGGAGCGGTGACTTCCTCCTTCTCCTCTCCCTCCGACTGCGCCATGGCGGATCTCCTATCCTTTCCTCCAGCAGAGGTTTTGCTTAATCTTTCCGAGGGCTTCAATTCCCATTTCAGATCCTTCCTGAGTTCAGGATACCCACCTCTTTCCCTTCTGTCCTTTGTCCGAGTGGCATTCCTCCGGAAGGTTCTCTCTGTTGCCTACCCGGTCGCCATCTTGAAGTTCTCTCATAAAATTTATTTAGTTATTTGTTACTTTCTAATGAATTGACCATTGCATTTCTAAAGTTCTGAAATGGCCAACAGACCATAGAAAGATACCACTTTAGGCTCCTGCTTGAAACCAACAGCTACAGAAAACTGCTGGCCTTGATTCAGGGCCATTATATTACATTATCTAACGGCTCAGTTTCTTTTTCATTTTTATGGGTGTTCATATTTTATCTCTTTGATTTCTTTTTCACTGAGTATTGGATACTATGTGTGAAAATGTTTAGAAGTAACTTGTTGTCTTAGGTGATTTTATTTTCCTCCAAAGAGAATTTATTTTTGCTTTTGTGTGGGAGCTGGAGCATTGACGGGTGGGATAACCTGAATCACACTTCAGAAATAGAGGTGATTTGCTGGATGTGGTGCCACACATCTATAATCCCAGCACTTGGTAGGCTGAGACAGGTGGATTGCTTTGAGTTTAAAGCCAGCCTGAACTACATGGCAAGACCATGTCTAAATACATATATAAACAAACAGATAATGCAGTGTTGTTCTAAAAACATGAAAGTGATTCAAAGATTGATTTATTTCCCCTTCATGACTAATCTGCTTTTGCTTCTTTATTCCTAGGGTGTAGCCACTTAGATTCTTGATACACATTTAAACCCACCCCTTGTTAAGATTACTTGGATTTATTCTGACTGTTCATTTCTGGTGTATTATCAACAAAGTTTCTTACAAATGTTCCCTCACTGTCTAAGTTGGTGGTCAATGTTTGTACCTTACTTAAACCAGAGTTAAAAGGGCAGCAATCTATGTGCCCACGCTCACTTGTTGGTAATAGCTATTGTCATAGTCACTTTCGCATTGCTGGACAAAATACCCCTCACCCACAATTTAAAGGAGTAGAGCATTAGTTTGGTTTATGATTTTTAGAGCTTTCAGTTCAGTCAGCTGGCTCCATGAAATGGCACAGCAGAGGGGAATAGTGGAAGAAAACCGTTCACGTCGTGACAGCAAGAAAGCAGAAACGAAAAGGAGGAGCCAGTGCACCTAGGGCACTGCCCACGATCTACCCCAGCCAGCGCCCTCCTGACAGCAGGTCAGCTGTAGCTCATCACGATCCAGTCACCTCCGATCCATGCACGTGAGAATTTGGGGGCACATTATAGATCTAAACCATAGCACAATCCACTTTACCCCCAAAAGACTCACGTGCATCTCTAAGTAGTTAAATGCTTCCAATATACAGTGACACAGGGTCAATATTCTGGAAGGGAGACGTGGAGGACAGAAGGAAACCAGACAAAAGCAAAACAGAAACCCAGCAGAACAAACATTAAACCCTCCAGCTCCGTGTCCAGCACCCGGGCAAACTGTGGCAAGGTGTGAATTCCAAGGGGCTTGGGCAGCCCAAACCCTGTAATGCTGCCAGTTGCAGCCTCATGGCCTCTATTGTTCTTTAGTTGAGTTTTTCCTCAGCAGATGATCTGTGTCCCTGGCATTTCCAACTCCCTGGGTTCTCCTCTGCACTTTTAACTTCCCTCTCCCTAGCTTCACTAACGTGATTTTAAGAGCACACTGCCTGGCTTCCTAGGCCTTCCTCAGAAATCTTGGTGGAAGGTGCACTGATGCCACAACTCTTGATTTTTTGCCTAATTATAAAATCACTGTCATGTGAATGATGCTAAGATCTGTTGCCAGCTCGGGAAGTAGCCAGGCACCCTTGGATCACGGCTGCAAAGGCCTTTGAGTCTCTGGATGGTTGTGCATTGTGAACCAAAAGTCCAGGCTGGCTTTGAACTCACTCTGGAGCCCAGGTTGGCCTTGAACTCATGGAAGTCCTCCTTCTTCAGACTTTTGAGTGCTGGGATCACAGGCATGTGCCCTCATGCTCATCTTAGGAATCCTTTTTTGAGCAGGGTGCCCTGGGGCTGTCTTCTTACACTTCGGAGCTAGTGAAGGGTGGCTCTTGCTGACTTTTGAGAGGCCCTCAGGGCATTTTCCTATTGTCCTGATGCAAAGTACTTGGCTTTTTAAAGATAATCTTTTCAGCAATCATATTATCCTTTGCCTTGACTTTTCAGGTACTTCATTTCAGGCAAAATGGAAAATTTTCAGATGGGCTCTTTATTCCTCATTTTCACTATAAATCTGACCAATAATGCTGTTGTCAGTACCCGTGCCATAGCCTACTTTCAAATCCCCTCTGCCACGTTGTTTAGTCTGCTACCTTAACACTTCTCCTTCACAACAGGGCACAATCCATATGTTTCACTGTTTCATGGCTTGAACCACTGGTGGCACATGGTTGACTATCCTATTGGGTGGTCTTTTATTGATTTCATTAGTACAGACTGATGAAAGTGATTAGGCCTATTGTACCACCAGCAGTACAAACCGCCTGTTAGGCTCCTCATGCCTGCACCACCTATAGTTCAAGCCGGCAGGAATGTGTTACTATTAGTCTCCAGCAAAGACTCAGGACGTGGGCAAAATGTAGGCAAGTTTTGTGTCAGCATGTGATACATGCACGTTCACTTCACCTCTGGCACATGTGCTTGTGTGCACACGACCTAAGTGCATAAGAAAGTTTGTGATTTAGTTTAAGTAATTCTACTTTTGCACACTCACCGTCTCCTTACATATCCTGTCATTAAGTGACACATGACTGTGACCAAGTCTTGTTGATTTTAAACTTTAAATAACTATGAAACCATTACAATCTGTAAAACTCCTCAGTTTTTAAAAGAATCTGACAATTTCATGTTCTCTCATAAATCATATAACATAAAACAAGCATACAAAAAGCACCAAATTTGTAAACTAAGTAGATGTGTGAGCACGGGAAAAGCAGAAAGTTAATTTAAAAGTTCATCAAAATGTTAACATTGGCTGTCTTTGGGTGGTTGACTAATAGAATATTTTATTTTCTTCCTTGCTGGGTGTGGTGGTGCATGCCTATAATCCCAGCAATCCGTAGGCTGAGGCAGGAGGATTGTTGCAAGTTCGAAGCCACCCTGGGCTATAAAGTGAGCTCAAGGCCAGCCTGAACTGCCTATTGAGACCTTGTCTTAAAAGGACAAAAACACAAAAACAAAAACAATAACAAAAACAAAGAAAAAACTATTTTCTTCCTCACAAGGTTTTATATTTTCTAAATATTCTACATGAAATGTGCTCTCGTCAAATGTGTGATCCATGAAGATAAAAATTTTTGTTTTGTTTACTTAGGAATTGGAATTGGTCTAGAACAGCGCCTTACAATAGCAAGTGCTCAATAAATATTTGCTGAATCGATGAATTGTTATAATATAAAAATAACACTAAAAGGCATTAATTTATTAAAATTCGTGTTCTTTCCCTCTGGGTTGTTTTTTTACCGTGATAGGAGCGTTCTTTGTTTCACCTGTGATTCACAGAGATCGGCGGTAACTGTATCCCTAGTTAATGATCTTTTTCTGCTTGAACATCACAAAAATTTGCCCAATGATCTTTTCTTTCACATTCCCCAACAGATATTGGTGGGCATATCAGTTCAAAAGGAATTTTGTTTTTTACTTTTGTTTTGGAAAACGCGCTGCCTCTTTGGGCTGAATTTACCGTAGCTCGATCAGCAATTCACTCACAACTGCGTGGGCCTGTGTTGACAGGGAACCAGGAAGTGCTGGAGCCCAGAGTGATGCTGCCCTCTAGAGGTCAATCCGTCGCTACAGGACCTACTGGTTTTCTTCCAAAACCAGGAGGAAAACTTTCAGCTGAGAAGTCATCAAACACCGAAATTGGCTCGGGCTGCTGAAACCAGACAAGTCCATGGACCTGCCCTCAGGGACCCCAAGAATACTGTCTGGCAGGAGAAATCAACAGGCTTTTCACTGACAGGGCACACTGTGACTGTGGTTCTGCACCAGAGGTCCTGAATTCGAGGACTAGTCTTCTGTGCTGGTCCCCTGTTATATATAAGCGAAAGGAAGTTAATATGGAGAAGACACACTATGGGGACCGAGAACCAAACTATTATTTTCTTTCTTGCAAATGAGTCCAAGTCACTTTTTTTTTTTTTTTTTGTCTTTTTGAGACAGGGTCTCTCTATGCAGTTCAGGCTGGCCTTGAGCTCCTTTGTAGCCCAGGCTGGCCTCGAACTTGAAAAGATTCTCCTACCTCAGCCTCCCGAGTTCTGGGATTACAGGTGTGCGCCACCACGCCTGCCTCTAAATCACTCTTATTTTTATTTTATTTATTTTATTTTGGTGGTACCAGAGATCAAACTCGGCACTTTGTGCTTGCAAGGCAGGCACTTATTCCACTGAGCTATATCCCCAGCCCCTAAATCACTCTTGATGAGAGTGATGAGCCACAAAGGGAGGCCTTGTCTCAAAAAACTAGGTAAATAAGAGGGGAAAAAGGTCTTAGAATGCCTGTATAAGTCAACAGTCTCCAGTCTGTGTCATGCTTGGTTTCCCTAACCCGGGCCTCCTCTCTGTGTATGGCTGTGCTTTGCATACCACTTGGCCTCAGGACCCTACCTATTGTGGTAGGGTCAGGACACTATTTCAAAATGTGACACTCTGGCAATTATTCCTGCAGAAGTAGAAAGGTCCCTTTGGTCTTCTTTTGCCCTTCTCCCCTGGGGCAGGCCCTAAAAGAATTCTCTGGTGCCACCCCCCACCCTAAATTGGTGCTTTCCCTATACCTGGAGGAAAAGACTGAAAAGATGCCAAGAATGTGAGTGAACAGATCTTGCTAATTCTCCCAGTGTATTATCATTGGCTTATGCCCTTTTGTGCTCCAAACTCCTCCCCATCTTCCTGCCTCAGTCTCCCAACTGCTGGGATTGCAGGCCTGTGCTCTTAAACTTTCATTTGGAATTAGGGTCTCACTAAATTGCCCGGGCTGGCCTCAAACTGGAGATTCTTCTGCCTTTACTTCCGGAGTAGCTGCGATTATAGGCATGCATTGCCATGCCCAGATTCCCATCTTAATACTACTGACGTAAAACTTAAGGACGATTTTTGCATGAGTTAGGGGTGGGGTGGGACTAGCTGATTCAGACTGAAGCAGAGGGGTGCTTCATCTCATAGTAGCAGTTTGCCATTGTTTGCCTTGTAGAATTAGTTTCATGGTGTCACCCCAGAAATGCCACCACCAGTCAGGAGGTGCCCCCCTCTGAGTTCAGAAGCACTGCCCGGGACTTCTCCACACACTCTAGTCTGGGTGAGTGAGCAACACCACTTTTAGCACTAAGTAGATAAACCCAGCCTATCTCTGATTTCCCTAGTTGCTTCCTGCAGCTGGAATCTCTGTAATATCCCAGACTTCTCTTTTAACCCTTTCAGTTATCCATTAGATATATATATTTTTTACCTAGTTTCCTATTCTGTGTTTAAATTCTGTCTGCGCAAATCAGAGCCAGTTGCAGTGGTGTATGCCTGTACTTTCAGTGCTTGGGAGACTGAGGCATGAGGATTGCAGGGAATTTGAGGCCAGCCTAATGAGTTCAAGGCCAACCTGGAAAAAGAAAAAGCCAGCCTAGCCTACACAGGGAGACCCTGTCTCAAAAGACAAACAGCGCCATGGATATAGCTCAGTGGTGCACATCCTGCCTGGCAAGCGCAAGGTCCTGAGTTTGATTCCTAGTAGCCTCCTAAAAAACTAAAACTGCAAATAAATAAATTCTGCTGGGGATATAGCTCAGTGACACAAATGCCTACCTGGTAAGCTCAAATTCTTGAGTTTGATTCCTGGTACTAAAAAAAAAAATTCTGTCTGCTTAACTATTTAATGTGATTTCCGGAGCTGGGGATATAGATCAGTGGCATAAGCGCCTGCCTAGCAAGCGCAGGGTCCTGAGTTCAATCCCCAGTACCGCCAAAAAAAAAAAAAAAAAAAATTAATGTGATTTCCATTATCTGATGGGAGACTAGTACAATAACAGATATAGCTGGGTGTGGTGGCGCAAGGCATGCCTAGTAATCCCAGCACTTGGGAGCCTGAGGCAGGAGGATCTGTTGGGAGTTCAAGGCCAGCCTCGGGTACAAAGTGACCTCAACTGCATAGCGAGACCTTGTCTCAAAAAGACAAAACAAAAAACAAAAAAACCAGATCGTACTTCTTTAAGTTTCCTTGCTTGAAGTTATTTGCTGTTTTCTTTTTCTTTTTAAAATTATCTGAAAGGGCTAAAATCCAATGCCAAGCCCCCCGTAGGAGTGAGGCAGAGGAAGTCTGATTTGAACAGTGTGGTCAAGAGGCACAGAGAGTGACTCAGCCCCTCAGACACAGCCAGCTGCCGTCAGAAACAAGAAGGGGCCAAGGGTTCCTCCCCGAGAGCCATGAGAGGGAGTGTGGGCCCAGGGGACTGGATTTCGTATTTCTGGTCTCTGATATAATAGAACATGATAGAGTAAATACCATTGTAAGTGACCCAGACAGTGGTAATTGATCACAGTACCCACAGGGAACTAATATAGTGCTGTACATATAGACCATTCTTTTTGTTGTTGTCTTTTATATATATATATATGTGTATATATATATATATATATATATATTTTTTTTTTTTTTTGTCTTTTTGATACAGGGTCTCACTATGCAGCTCAGGCCAGCCTTGAGCTCATTTTGTACCCCAGGATGGTCTCAAACTTGCAATGATCCTCCTGCCTCTGCCTCCTGAGTGCCAGGATTACAGGCGTGTGCCACCACGCCCAACTTTTTTTGTCTTTTTGAGACAAGGTCTCACTATGCTGTTCAGGGTGGCCTTGAACTCACTTTGTAGCCCAGGCTGGCCTTGAACCAGCAGCAATCCTCCCACTTCAGGCTGCAGAATGCTGGGATTGCAGCCTTCATACCGCGGGCTTAAATAGGTAATTTCACCTGCTGTGTCACAGCTGCCCTTCCAAATAATGAGTTCCGCCAGGTGTTGTGGTTTACGGTTCTAATCCCAGCACTTGAGAGGTGGAGGCAAGAGGATTGCAGTTTGAGGCCACTCTGAAATGCATACCAAGATCTTGTATCAAAAATTAAAAATAAATAAAAAGGGTTCCATTTGACTTCTTAAGAGCTACAGAATATTTTAGTGGGTGTGTGCACATGTACCATCATCTCTTCTTTTTTTTGGCCTTTTTGAGACAGGGTCTTGCTATGCAGTTCAGGCTGGACTTGAGCTCACCCTGTAGCCCAGGCTGGTGTCAAACTCACAACAGTCCTCCTGCCTCAGCCTCCTCAGTGCTGGGATTATAGGTGTGCATCACCACACCTGGTGCCAGTACTGAGGATTGAACTCAGTACCTTGTGCTTGCCAGGCAGGTACTTATTCCACTGATCTATATCCCCAGCCTGCTGTCATCTCTTTATATTTGCTTATTGTAGATCAGTTAACCCACTCAGGATAGGATCATGTTATCGGTCCACTCTTGTCTTAAATTCATAAAAATATGAGACTATGTTCATTTATACATCGATGGAGACCACTGAGCAGGATTTAATACTAACCAATTGACTTTCCATGTTTACTTGTGGGTCACTAGGCCCTGCTGAGGCTTGTGATGGTGGGTGAAGCCTGAGGCCTCAAAGGACAAGACAAAGCCATAGCTGAGGGCTTTTGATTCCAACTCCAATTAACTAAAAGGAGACTGTAGCTGCAGGCATCCCGCTCCCGCAGTGAGGGCCTCCCTGTTCTAAATTAACATAAGTATTACTTGGAGAATTACATAAAGGGATTCCCAAGTCCTGCCCAGATTCCTGCATTTTCTTCAGCATCACCACCCCCTTATTTGAAAACCTTAATAAATATGGGCTGCCCAAGGAAGTCTGGATTTTAACTCAGAAAATCTCAGATATTATAAGAGAGTTAGCCCCTCTTGGAGCCGTGTAATCATTTCATTTGTCTCATTTATTTAAGCCTAGGGCTGGGGATATAGCTCAGTGGCATAAGTGCCTGCCTGGCAAGCACAAGGTCCTGAGTTTGATTTCCAGCACCCCCCCAAAACCCCTGAAAATATCATTTATTTAAGCCTTTACCCGCCACTTGTTTGGGACTAAGAATTACTAATCTGATTAGATATATTCATTATCTTATATAAGTATATTTATGTTACATATAAAATAAGTCCCATAAACCTTCCACCCCTCGTGGAGGACTTTGTGGGTACCAGGAATCAAACTCAGGCCCTCATGCTTGCCAGGCAAGCACTGTGCCACTGAGCCACGTGCCTGGCCCCTAGGTGGAGGATTTTGAGATGATCTAATTACTCATGGTAATTAAAGGGGCATATAGTGTCCAGTCCTGGCTGCCCAGAAACTTTCCTTCTCCCTTCACAGCCTCCTGCTCTCCCTTACACTTCACCTCATGTGATTTCTCCTGGCCTGGTATCTTCTCCATCTTTTTATTTCTAGATCCACTCCTTGTAATTTGCTTCCGTGGAGTGAGGGAGGCTATGATTGAGGAGTGGGATGGAAAGGAAGAGGAAAGACTGGGAGGAAAGAAATTGGAGGGTTAAGGATTGAGATGCAATTATGGTAAATACATGTTGGGCAAGTAAGTTTTTAAATTTTAAGGTGCTGTCATACTGATATAGGAAAATAAACATCCCAATCTGAATGATATCAGACGAGTTTGTGTTCTCTAAAACCAAATAATGAATTTTAGGAACAATGGAGGTTAAGAGCAGAATATTTATTGAGAGAAAGAAAGCTTCTATCCAAGAGAGGGACAGAAGGGGGGGCCCCGAGTGGATTACCCCCAACTCTTGTCTCTTCCAGGGACTTTTATAGGAAAAAACCATGAGGTGAGGCGGGTCCAAGGTAGGAGAAATGGACAAAACTATGGTCCACCAATGAGACTGCAAGGATGAATATTTAGGTAAGACTGAGTGGACTGGGATCAAATGGGAAAGTGAGTCACGTAGCAAGTGGGCATGAATGCAGAGCGGGGCTTTTCCCGTAAGGGTCGGGTCAAAGACTCTTCAAGGTGGTCAGTCCCTCCTGTTCATCCCTGGGGAGGTATGTGGATGCATTTGTTTAGTCTTCCGTCTTGAGGTCTGGCCCACAGGTATCTTCTATGTTGGCTTCTTCGAGGGCCCAGCCCTGTCTGACTGCCTATAGTATTTCTATCTATCTCAGCTGTCTATAACAATACCCATTTCATTGGTACAGTTTTTCTTTGAATTGATTTCCTTGGGTTGAAGTGGAGTACACATTTGTTTTGTGCAGAATTATTACTTTTGTAAGCTGGGCACATTGGATTCTTCCAGATTTCCATAGGCCAGTCTTACAAAGGGTAGTAAAGCAAATGCATGACCTTACCACCCAAGCCTGTTGTTATTGTTAGTATCATGCTACTACTATATACCCTAAAAATCTCAGGAGCCTATAAGTAAAAGATTCATTCTTATATTGTAAACTACTAGAAATGAAAGGAAACAAAAACAACCTCATCAGTTTCATGCCAAAAGGTGTATCTCCTGAACGCGAAGTCTCACTCAAGCCCCAAGATACAGATAGTTTATTTAGGAGATGAACCCAGGAAGTGCCTTTGGAATGTGTTACAAGCCAGTCCCAGAGCACTGTCTGGACTTCAATGTCAGGAACGCAGAAAATTCTATAATAAGCATCAGAGTTGTACTCGGAGAAATCAAGATGAATCATGTATCAATCCTCCTGAGAGAGTGAAGATGGCCACCTAGGGAGTGACAGGAAGGGTGACTGACTCTGAATTGGTAGTACAGAAAAGGTGGGGTACAGCAGGATGAAAGCAAAGATTCCAGCTGGGCCAAAGCCCAGAGCCTGGGAGTGTGAAAGAGGAAGCCAGACCCACCCCTCACCCCAGTCCTGAAATATATGCTGTCTTGGGGAGGGAGAGGGCCCCTCAGAGATGCTCAGGCTGAAGGAGCAGACTGACAGTCACTCTCATAGCCCTACCAAACACAGCAGGTGAGACATTACAAGTCAGACACACGTAAGGCATGTGTCTGACGCTCGTCATAGGATTTTCTCAGAGTTCCAGACATTGAAGTCCAGATAGTGCTCTGGGACTGGCTCACCAACCCCCACTCCATTGGCATACCCTGCATTTGTTTCCTGGATTTATCTCCTAGAGAGGTCAAGAGCAGAACACAGTGGAACAAAACTCCACACACTAGGGTGTTGAGAACAGTGCTCCGGCACCAGCAAGTGGCAGGACTGTGGGATGAAAGGTTTGCCAACACACACTGAATAACTTGTTCATTCCCATCCCCCACTGGGAGTGCTGTGCTTATGGGACCTTCAGCACACTACCCATAATTGATGGGCCTCCCATGGGGTGCAACACCTGCTCTCTGGGACTACAGAGGGCAGGGAGACCTAAGACTGTGACATGTACTCAGGGTAGAGTGGAGTGGGGGAAATCTGCAAGAGCAGAGACAGGGACTGGCACCCAGGTCAGTGGAGCCAGAACAGAGGGGCTGTTCTCCTCCACCCTCAAACACTGGAAAGGCCTGAAATGGCCTGATGACCTGCCCAACACCCTGCACTAGCAAAGTGGGCCTTCTGCTGAGCCTGGGTGCTCCTCTAGGTTCCCCAAGTGGGTCTGAGATGGGTGGATGTCTGTGGGCCGACATGGTGAATAGCACGTGGGCTGGAGATCTTTTGGTCATGTACAGTGAATCCCCAACTTACAAACATTTGAGTTGCAAACCCTCACAGAGAGCAGTGGACCTCTCACTACGAACACTGGGAGATGCAAACAAATCACAGAAGTAACTCAAGTAACTCCCGTGTCTGCTGAACACTGACACGGCTGTGCTGCTGTGTGCTTGTGCTTGTTTCTTTATGCTTTGTATTGTATATTTGTGTCACAGGTGTATAAGACTCACTTTGTCTGATCTATGAACAAATCCAACTTACAAACGTGTCTTGGTTACTTTTCTCTCATTGCCGAGACAAAATACCCAACAACCAAAACTAAGAAAGGTTTATTTAGCTCCCAGTTTGTGGAGGTTTCAGTCCATAATCAGCTGGCTCCAAGGGACAGTAGCATGGTGAGGGGCAACAGCTCAAGGTGGTAGAAGACAGAAAAAGCAGCAAGAGCAAGAAAAAGGGGAAACAAACCTCTTTTGTCTCTTATATTGTATGGCTACACTGCCCACACCATCTCTTTGCCCTGCCCCCCTCTTCCACAAGCTTAGGATCTTCACAAAGTACCCTGTCTCCCTGCTGAGTTACTTAGTTAATCTTCTAAACTTGTCAAGTTGACACAAACTATCAACCATAACACTGCACTACTCACCAAAGGCTTGTGGAAGGGAAGCAAGCTGTGGGAGGTTTCCAGAGGTCATCACAGAACTGGAGAGGGGGCAGCTGGGCAAACCTGACCACATGTGCAACTAGATACGCATTTGGAGGAAGCCAGCGGCCTCACTGTTCCACAGGCAGTTGCCTGACCCACCTGGAAAAAGTGCTGGGCTTGTGATTAAACTCTGACTCCAATGCAGGGGCAGCTGTAGGGGAGCTGTGAGGACGCTCAGTGTCAGTGCTATAATCACTGTGTGAAGGTTTTTTTCATCGTTGTTTTTATTTTTATTGCTGTTGTAGTAGTTGTTTTTCCCCTTGCTTGTTGGTTTGCTTTGGATCACCTTGGTTGCTTCTTTCTGTTTTCATTTTTATTTATTTTCATTTTTTTAGTCTTTTTGAGATAGGGTCTCACTGTGCAGTTCAGGCAGGCCTTGAGTTCACTTTGTGGCCCAAGCTGGCCTTGAACTTGCAACCACCCTCCTGCCTCAGCTCCTGAGTGCTGGGATTACAGGTGTGTGCCACCATGCCTGGCTGATTAAAGCAGTCCTAAAAAGGGAAGTTTTTTGCTGTGAAAGCTTGTATTAGAAAGACAGAGCGAGCTCACATAAATAATCTAATGATGTACTTCAAGACACTAGGAAAATGAGACCAGTCCCAACCCAAATCTAACATAAGGAAGGAAATCATAAAGGTCAGGGTGAAAATTAATAAAATTGAGACAAAAAATACAGTACAAAGAATCAATGAATTGAAGTGCTGGTTCTCTAGCTGGGCATGGTAGTGCACACCTGTAATCCTAGCACTTGGGAGGCTGAGGCAGGAGGGTTGCTATGAGTTCAAGGCCATCCTGGACTACATACAAAGACCCTGTCTCAAAAAAACCAAAAGATAAAAAATAAAAACAAGAGAGAGCTGGTTCTTTGAAAGAATAAACAAAATATACAAACCTTAGCCAAATTTAGCAAAAGAAAAGAAAAAGTCCACATCAGCACAATTCAAAATGAAGAAGGTGAAATCTTAACAGATACTCCTGGAACCTGGAAGATGGTTACAGACTACTCTGAAAAATTTATATTCTGATAAATTGGAGAATTCGGAGAACTTGGATGGATTCCTAGCTACATATGAATTACCAGAGCTGAACTAATATTTAAAAACCCTGAATAATCCAACAACAGACAATGAAATTAAGACAGTAATAAACAACAAGAAAATCTACTAAGAAAATCCCAGAGCTGTATGGACTCACTGCTGAATTCCACAAGATGTTCAGGGAGGGTATAATAACAATACCCCTCAAACTATAAAGAAACTGAAAGAGAAGGAGTGCTTCCAGATCATTTCTTTGAGCTAGCATTATCCTGACTCCATAGCCAGACAAGACCACCTGAAAAAGCAAAGTGCAAGGCAATCTCCTTAATGAATACTGGTGCATAAATCCTTGAGATGATATTGACAAACAGAATATAATCAGAGTGCAAATCATCAAAAGATCATACATAATGACAAGTGGGCTCATTCCAGAGATGGGATGGCTCAGTATATGCAAGTCAATAAATGTAATACACCACATAAGCAGAAGAACAAAAATCACATGATCACCTCAATAGATGCCAAAAACCACTTTGGACCAAACCCAACATCCATTCACATAAAAACTGAAGAAAATAGATATAGAAGGGTGTTACCTCAATCTGGTAAAAGCCATTTAAGACATGTCTACTGACAACATCATATTGAATGATGGAAAGCTCAACACTTCCTCTTAAAATCAGGAACAAGGGGGCCAGGGATTCAGCTCAGCCAGCGGCACAAGTGTCTGCCTGCCAAGTGCACGGTCCTGAGTTCGATTCCCGATACAAAAAGAAAATCAGGAACAAGGAAAGGATGTCCACTGTCACAACCCCTATTCGGTACAGTACTTCAAACATTAGCCAGAGAAATCACATAAGAGAAAAAAATAAAAGGGATACATACATACAGGAAAGTAAGAAGTCAAACTGTTATAGGCAGCTGAGTTAGATACAAATATTAAATATATTATAAGTAGTCAGACGGGGCCAGGCCCTCGAAGGAGCCAGTGCGGAAGATGAGATACCTTGCAACTGTGGGGGAGACAGGCACCCCCAGCTGTAGACAGAAGATTAAATGCGCCCACACACTTCCCTGGGGATGGACCACAGGGATTGATAGTCTAACTAGGTATCCATCACATTGAGAAAGCCAGGAACACTCACTAATCCAACCCCTTACAGGAAAGGCCCCTGTTCTGTATTTGTGTCTGCTGCTACGTGACTCACTTCCCTGTTTGATACCAATTTAATCAATTTTTTATTTTATTTTTTATTTTTTATTTATTTATTTATTTTTATTTTGTTTGCGGTACTGGGGATCGAACTCAGGACCCTGCGCTTGCTAGGCAAGCGCTTATTCCACTGAGCTATATCCCCAGCCCTAATTTAATCAATTTTATCTGAATAATTATACCTGTAAACTTATTGGAGGACCATAGTTTTGTCCCACCTCAGATCCACCTAGCAAGTTCCTATGTTTTTGACCTTGGACCACCTGCCTTGCCTTGTGGATTTGCTTTATAAAAATTCCTAGAAAAAGGCCAGGTGTGGTGGTAAACGCCTGTAATCCCAGCACTTGGGAGACTGAGGCAGGAGGATCACTACAAGTTCGAGATCAACCAGGGCTAAAAAGTGCGCTCAAGGCTAGCCTGACCTGCAGAGCAAGACCCTGTCTCAAACAGTCCAAAAAAAGGAAAAGCTTGGTTTCAGATATCATGTCTAAAACAGTCTGCACACATGAGCACAGCACGTCCCAGGCACAGATACTGCTTACTCTGACAGCACACCTGTTTTGCTCTCCTTTCCTGCGTGGCAGTCTTGTTCTCTTCCTATTTTTTCCGGAGTTTCTTGCTACTGGGTTGTGCAACACGTGCTTGGCAGCTGTGTAAGATGTCAATAAGATAAAATATCAAATATGCACTGAGTGCTTAAAATAAGCATCAACATTTTCACATCAGCTGTGTGCTTGAAGTCAAAACCTAAAGGGTAACATCAGAAACAGATTCCTGTATCAACAACAGTGAAACAACAACGGAATTCTATGACAAACATGATTTGTTTCCACCGTCACACCCAGGACAATCTTCACATGTGACAACTGCTTGCTCCACACACACTATTGCTTACACGCTTAGCATATATGACTTGTTTTCCTGCACTTTTTGTAGGGTACAGTAAACATCTTTCTGGTTTTCCTGTTGTCAAAGCAGGTCTTTGTGATGCTGCACCTGCCTGTGACCCTGTCAGCTCACCAGGGTGCTCCACAATTTCTTTGCATAGTTCCCTTGTGTTGGGAGCCGGTGTGATGGCTTGCTGTTAGTCTCCTTGGAAACAGCCCCTCCCACCGTGTTACCAAGATGGCGCCTATATCCTGTTTTCTGGTTCTTGTTGCCGACTCTGTGTATACCTTATATAGAAAGGTGCCTGCTTACGGCGCCCTGAAACCAATCCTGAAGGCCCACGTGGCGTAGTGTGATTTGCTAACC